>OY787628.1:5759082-6051289 GCA_963678935.1 Umbilicus rupestris | reverse complement strand
TTTTTAGTAATCCGAATCTTCCATCAGATCTTCGCAGGTTGTTATGCAATTCTATTGCAGCAACTGTTTCATGAAACAATTTAGGAAACTCTCTTGATTCTTTCCAAATCTTCTCCAAGATCTAGTATGTTCTAGTAATCCTGTTGCAGCAACTGTTTCCTAAAACAGTTGGCACCTATTTCCTAATTCTGTAATTTATGAAAACTCCTTAAATTAGAAAGCTTTGACTGTCTGATGACTGTCTTCAAATTGCATCGCCTGACTGTCTTCAGTTTGCATCAGATACTTGCTTTACCACTTGTAGTAGCACCTCGTAGATCAAGTTGCACAGATTTTGTCAAGGATGCCACAAACCTTAAAACTACTTGATTCCAATATTCTTGCTTTTGGCGTGAAATATTGGATTCTTGGTTGATGCAATAGCCGACTTGTTTGGGTTTCATGTCTTCCAATATCTGTCAAAGTTAAACTGCTTGACAAGTTGCGGTAGTTATTGCGATGCACTCCGCTTCTACTGTAGAAAGGGCAACAAACTATTGCTTCTTTGACGACCATGAAATCACTCTATCTCTAAGATAGAAAGCATAACTGATGTACTCTTTCGAGTTTAGACATCACCGGCCCAACCAGTGTCTGAATAGCCTGTAAATAAAAATATTTGTGTGAAAATACATAATCCCATAATCATGTGTACCGATGATATAACAGGAATATGCTTTGCTGCAAGTAAGTACGACTGCTACGGCTGCTACATGAACCTCGATGCCTACAAAATAAGACATCAATCCCCTACGAGTCATCTCAAACTGACGAGTCATTGCGCTTCTCTAAACTTGTTGAATTTGCCTCTAAATATTTTTTGTGAAAATCAGGTCATCAACATATACGCACACTATCAACATGTTTTCATCAACGTTTGTCTTAGTGTATAGTTTATGCTCGTACAAACACTTTTCAAATCTGTTCTCCAACATATATGTATCAATCCTCGTAGTCCATGCTCGAGGAGCCTACTTCAAACCATATAATACTTTCTTTAGCTTGCAGACATTGTTCTCTATTTCTCTTTGCACGTATCCTTGTGGCTGATCAACATACACTTCTTCTTCCAGAATTATCCTTTTAAAAATGCTGAATTCACATCCATCTGGTGTATGTTCCACTTATTCTGGGCTGCAAATACAGTTCATCCTAATAGTATCCATTCTAGAAATTAGCACTGTTACGGATCTGACATCTGTGACAAAGCCGAGTGGAAGAAGATGTTACAACATCTTATGGTACCAGAAGCTGGTACATGCAAATGAAGACTGACAAAACAAAAGAGCAAGAAGAAGCTATAACATCTTGTGATAATTGAAGCTGGTACATATGTTCAGAAGGGATCAAGACAAGAACTAGAAGACGCTATAGCATCCTCTGAAGATCTAAGGCTAAAGAATCAAGAGAGTATCTTTGTAGCCGTTCAATCTGGAGGAGCTCAGAGGATGTTCTGGTGATTGCTGCCGGCGTAGAAACGGCCAAAGAGAGTCCCAATTGATCAGAGATCTTCAAGAGATGCTCTGATGAAGGCAAACAAAATTTCAACAACTCGCAAAAATCTTGGAGAAGATTCGGAAGTCCTAATGGAATTAGGATTTCTAAGTGCGTTCAAGTGCTGCGACTATATATAGGGGAGTGCAGCACTCTACAAGTATCGAAGATCGAATCAAGTATAAACAAACAGAGTAGAGATCAGAGTTCGCAGAAGCAGATAATGCTGGAGTGTTGATTGTGTGAGAGCAGAAGAGTGATCAGGACTGAAGAAGTCTGATCCTATACTGATTCGAGGGAGTCAACTGGAGCGGAGCCTCATTGACAAACCAAGAGACCGTGTGAAAGACGGGAGCGGAGGGTGACTTGCGTAGGCTGTTTGAGCATGCTTTTGGATAGTGACATGATGTCATTTATCGAGGGGGAGTAGCGAAAAGTGTCCGACTGAATCAGCAGAAGGTTTATAGAAGAGTCGTCGACAGAAGCGTCAACAACTTGGCAGAAGAAATTATTGCAGCATCATCTGGGTACACTTTGTAATAGGATAAGCTAAGAGTTATAGAATTGCTAGCTATCTATTATTGAAAGTAGATTACCCTTTGTAGCTAATCTGTGTGATCAGATTGAGCGTAGATCCAAGATAGATTAGAAGTAGAGGTTGTTCCAGCGTAGGCTGAGAACGGGATCCTTTGCACTTTAACTAGGAATAGTGGAATCTTGAGGACCGAGAGCTATCCTCCCCAAACTTAGGTTGTTGCTGAATTGGGTGAACAAATCTAGTTGTGTATTTCAGATTTAGCCAAAGCGTCATGTCACGGCCTGATTATTTTGGACCAAAATATTTGGGGTTTTCCGGGCCGTGACAAGACATTACTTGGCTAAGTTGGTTCTCCAACCCTTAGCCAAACTATGGAGATCATTAGAAGTGGACTTGAAGAGGGAAGAAGCCCAATAGATGGAGGCCCAGGCCCAAGATCTAGAAGGCTATAAAAGAGAACACTTTGGAAAGCTTTGGAAGCTTCTGGAAGATGGTGGAAGGGTCTCTACCCTTGTAGATATCCTAGAATATTCTAGACTTGTATTTATGACCGTAGGATAGAATTAATCTTGGCCGTCCATCGAGGAGGCCTAAGTGTATAAATAGGGGAGGAGTCATTTGCTCCAAACCATCCTTTGCAATACAAATCATTCTCTTACAAAGTTCTCTTGCGCTCTAGTGTTCTAAGTCCTAAGTCGCCTTTGTGCACTTAACGACTTTCGGGAAAGGCTTTCTTAGCTAGTTTGGGTGAAAGTCCTAGCTAAGCGCCGCACGACTTAGTAGTCAACATCTAAGTCCGTGACAGTCAGCAATTTAGTGGAAGAAGCGGCTGAAGCAACCTGTGGTTTCTCGTCAACAGTAGCATAGTGCCATTTTCAATTGGTATCAGAGCCAGTCACTCGACACACTAAGTGTGGTCCGAGAAGGCATTAATGATCTCCACGGCCACCATGAAGGAAGGACAAAGCACAATCAAACCCCCATTGCTCGAAGAAGGTAATTATGGGTATTGGAAAGCTCGAATGGAAGAGTTCTTGAAGGCCATGGATGAGAAGGCTTGGAGAGCTGTGATCTCGAAATGGGCACATCCATTGGTGATAGATGATAAAGGAGTAGAACAAAAAAACTCCGAAGAGAGATGGACTGCTAAAGAAGTTTCTACAGCATCCGGAAACTCCAAAGCCGTCAATGCAATATTTTTTGCAGTTGATGCAAATAATTTCAGGCTGATCTCAAACTGCGACCTCGCGAAAAAGGCTTGGGATACACTTGAGACAACTCATGAGGGAACATACAAGGTGAAGAGCTTGAGAATTAAGATGATCACCTCAAGATTTGAAAGCTTGAAGATGCTGGAGGGGGAAAACGATAAGTGAGTTTAATGCCAAGTTTGTGATCTATCAAATGAAGCATATGCCCTCGGAGAACCGATACAAGAAGAGAAGTTAGTCATAAAAGTTCTCCATCCTTTGGGAAGAATGTTGGACTGAAGGCTGAGACCAAAGAGAAGGTAGAATCTACAGAATAATTGGGACAACAACTAGGTCTTTTGGCAAAGAAATTCAGCAAGCTCTTCAAAAGGACAAAGATTTGGTGGAAAAAATCAGACCATGAGAGGAGAAAATTTCCAAAGAAGAAACCGAAATGCAGATCAAAGTGAAGAAGTGAAAAAGGACAAGTCAAAGGGAATCCAATTCAGGAATGTGAAGGATATGGTCACAGGCAGTCAGAATGCCCCAGCTATCGAAAGAAGAACAACAAGTCTCTAACTGTCAACTGGAGTGATGAGGACAATGGAGAAGAAACTGAGAAGAAAAGCAACATTTCCCTTACTACTGAAACTGAAATTGAAAATTAAGATTTAATAAATTTCGAGATTGTCTATGGCATTATTGAGTCAGATAGCAGTGATGATGAAGAGTTCACGAAGAATTTACTAGAAAGAGACTTTATCTTGTTGCACGAAGAATGGCTGAAAGTTGTTGAGATCAACAAGGAGCTGTACGCTAAGATAGTCTCTTTTGAGAAAGAGAGAGATGAACTCCAGAAGACCATTACCTCTTTTTCAGATCAAACCAAGGATCTGGAAATAGAAGATGAGAAAATTGAAAAGGTCAGTCTGCACAGTGATACAGAGAAGAGAGACAAATACAGATCAACAATCCTAGATAAAATCTTATCCTACCAGAGGTATGAGGGTAGAACTGCTGGACTTGGATGTACGGGAGAAGGTGGCTCTGGAGTAACAACCTTTGTCAAATCTATGGATATAGAAGAGATTGATCCAGAATTACAGAGGAAGGAGGCTCTCACAAAGCAAGAAAAAACAGTGTCAGAAGAAAAGGTCGAGAAAAAAGAACTAGAGGTTGCTGCAGCAACCTCTTCCGCTCGCAGGTAGAACTTCACTAAACAAACGCAGATGTTACTTCTGTGATCAACAAGGGCACATTCAATAAGATTTTTTTTGTTCTAAACAAGTACTGGAAGCCACACATACAATATCATCAGAGGCATAGAGGAACCACAACTTATCCAACTAACAGTCTTCCCTACAGAGAACTGAACGTGACTTTCGAGAATGGGCAAAGAACAAAAGTGCTCAGTAAAGGAACATTTGATGTTCGCAGATTACCCAAGACAAAAACTGTTGTGCTTATGGATGAACTAAAGAAAAGACCCTGGAAGCCCAGAGCATGAAGAAGAAGCGACCAAGGTTGGTGGAGAAAGAGAAATTGAAAGACAAGCGTCAGAACCAACAAAGAGTTTCATCCTGCTACACAAACTCAGAGGAGACGAACGAATGAAGTGATGTTTCACAACCATACTAAGAAGCCACTCCCATAAGATGGTGCATTTGAATTGGAGGAAAGTCAATTCGAGCAACAAAAATCAGAAAGGAAGGCACATAGTGGATGTCACAGAAGGAGAGCCAGTTTTGGAAGCTGTCTCGGGAGGACATGAAGATGCTACAGCAGACTCTGGCGCTCCACCTGCTGCTCTGAGATTCGGAATGCAATTGTGTGTGATCAGCCTACTGGAGTCGGAGCTAGAGCATCTGGCGGCCGAGGCCAAGAGGAATGTAGTTAGAGGTTATCGGATCAGATGCCTTCTCAAAGACTTGAAGTTCCCAGAAATAGGAGGCTCTCCGCCACCAATTTGAAGATCCTTGTCATTTGTGACAAAAAGGGAGAGAAGAAGCTTGTGTTGATATGATTTGACATGTTTGATCAGTCGACCTTCGAGAGTGAAGAGGAGCCTCAGCTGTAGTTTTGTTAAAAATGCCAAGGAGGAGATTGTACGGATATGACATCTGTGACAAAGCCGAGTGGAAGAAGATGTTACAGCATCCTGTGGTACCAGCAGCTGGTACATGCAAATGAAGACTCACAAAACAAAAGAGCCAGAAGAAGCTATAGCATCCTATGACAATTGAAACTGGTACATATGATCAGAAGGGATCAAGACAAGAACCAGAAGAGGCTATAGCATCCCCTAAAGATTCAAGGCTAAAACATCAAGAGAGTATCTTTGTAGCCGTTCAATCTAGAGGAGCTCGGAGGATGTCTGGGTGATTGCTGCTGGCGTAGCAACGGTCAGAGAGAGTCCTAGTTGATTAGAGATCTTCAGCAGAGGTTCGGATGACGGCAAACAAGATTTGTTTCTAAGTTGTGTTTTTTGAAACAAAATCTCAACAACTTAAAGGAATCTAGGAGAAGATTCGGGAGTCCCAATGGAATTAGGATTTCTAAGTTCGTTCAAGTGCTGCGACTATATATAGGGGAGTGCAGCACTCTACAAGTATCGAAAATCGAATCAAGTATACACACAGAGCAAAGATCAGAGTTCGCGGAAGTAGAGAGTGCTAGAGCGTTGTTTATGTGAGAGGAGAAAAGTAATCAGGGCTGAAGAAGTCTGACTGATCGCGCGTCGTTATGCGCGTCAAATATAATCCTTCCTCTTCCACCAGTACAGCGGTTAAGTAAGGGTCGATCTCCACAGGGAGCAAGTAGTTCAGTCTTCAATCCTGTCGTCTACACTAAAAATGGGGGTTGTGTGAGATTGGGGTGCGCGATGCGCAAATGAACAGTAGCTAGCGTAACGCAGGAAATTGCACTAGACGTGCGCAAGCAGTAGAGATTAGATACTATGACTATGAGAAGTATTGGGCAGACAATCCTCTATGAACGCAGTCCTTATCATCGACTCTAAATGTCTATAGTTTGTGGTTTTCTTGGGTTAGTGTCCGGTCAAGGCTTCCTAACACGTGCGCATGTTCCGTTCAAAGTTCATGTGCTATCAATCCTTAGAACATAGACTAAAACAGCTGCGAATCCTGTCACAGTAGCAACTGCTTACCCTAGCTCGTTACTCCTAGTTGTCACCGTAAAGCTATCAACTAGTTTAACATATGACAAGCAAGCAACATAAGTAAGATTGCGTTCAAGGCTTCCCCTACTCATGCAACTAGCTGTCTCCGTACGCACAGGATTAATACAAGTATGTAAACTATGCATTAAGCTCAAGTCTCAAAGGTAATACTTCATAGATTCATGCCCGACCAACACTAAGAGTTTAGCTAGACATGCTAGTAATAAACATCATAGAATAGTAAATAAGGTCTAATATGTCTGAGAACACAGTAGCAAACAGTGCGTGCAGATTGTCTTCTCGGCTGGCGCAAATCCTCTCAACAAGTCCGTGTGTTTTCAGTGTTGCCGCTCTCTCTGATGTGCGTTGTCCAATGACGGCTGTGATATCTCCCTCTCTTTTTGAAACCCTAGACTTCCTTCGTTTATATATTGCCCAGGAAGTTCACCTTTGGCAACTTCCAAATCTGGTCACTGGATTTTTGCGCCTGGCGCACGGCATTCGGCTAGCGCACCGCTACTGACTCTCACCAACTTCTCTTCTGCTTGTGCTGCTATCTCCGCAGGCGGATCTCTCACTCCTAGAACGCTACCTGGTAGCGCGTATCCGACTCAAGGACTCGTTTTGCCCTGTAATACAAAAAAACTAGAAACGAGTAATCTTGCTCATAAAATATTGCAAACAAGCATAGGGTTATGATCTAAATAATGCGTACAAATAGCCTCTATCACTGACCCTACACCGAAGAAGCCTGATCCTACACTGATTCGAGGGAGTTAACTGGAGCGAAGCCTCGTTTAAAGACCGAGCGACCGTGTGAAAGACATGAGCGAAGTATGACTTGCGCAGGCTATCAGAGCATGCTCCTGGATAGTGACGAGAGGTCATTGATCGAGGGGGAGCAGCACAGAGTGTCTGACTAAATCAGCAGAAGGTTGATAGAAGAGTCACCGACAGAAGCATAAACAACTTGGTGGAAGAAGTTGCTGCACCATCATCTGGGTACACTTTATAATAGGATAGGCTGAGAGTTGTAGAACTGCTAGCTATCTATTATTGAAAGTAAATTACCCTGTGTAGCTAATCTGTGTGATCAGATTGTGCGCAGATTCTAGCTAGGTTAAAAAGTAGAGGTTGTTCTACCGTAGGCCGAGAAAGGGATCCTTTGTACTTTAACCAGGAATAGTGGAATCTTGAGGACCGAGAGCTATCCTCCGCAGACGTAGGCTGTTGCCAAATTAAGTGAACAAATCTGGTTGTGTATTTCAGATTTGGGCAAAGTGTCAGCAACTTAGCGGAAGAAGTTGCTCAAGCAACCTGTGGTTTCTCGTCAATAATAATACAGTGCCAATTTCAAGCGCAAATACCTTAAAATAGTCAATGCATGGTTTCTACATGTATCATTTGACGACTAGTCTTGCCTTTAAAAGGTCTACTTGACCGTCGAGATTGTACTTTGTCTTTGATAGAGCCTATTTATACGCATTATTTAGATCATAACCCTATGCTTGTTTGCAATATTTTGTGTACAAGATTACTGGTTTCCAGTGTTTTTGTATTGCAAAGCAAAACAAGGGCCTAAGTCGGATACGCGCTAATAGGCAGCGTTTAGGACGCGCATCACACAGCCTGCGGAGCTAGCGGCGCAAACAGAAGAAATTGGCAGAGTCGACCACGGTGCGCTAACCGATTGCGCTAAACAGATGCAGTGCGCCATGCGCAGTTGGTGGTGTTTCCAAATCCTGACACGACTAGATTTGGAAGTTGCCAAGGATGAGCCTCTGAGCAGTATATAAAGAAGAGAAGGAGGCTAGGGTTCGAGGATCATCATCACATATTCACAATTCGTACACCAAGGAGGCACTGCGCAGCAGAACTGGAAAACACACGAGCTTACTGAGAGGATCTGCGCTAGCCGACTGCGCCAGCCAAGACTGCAATCTGCACGCACTGTTTGCTATTGTTTTCTTGGACACCTTAGTTATTATTTACTGTTTCTATGATGTTTACTACTAGCATGTCTAGCTAAACGCTTAGTATCGGTTGGGCATGAATCTATGAGTATTTCCTTTGAGACTTGTGCTTAATGCATAGCTTGCTTGCTTATATTAATTCTGTGCACATTGTTGACAGCTTGTTGCATGAGTAGGGGAAGCCTTGAACCGCAATCTTACTCTTGTTGCTTGTTGTTGTATGTTAAACTAGTTGAATAGCCTGACGGTGCCAACTAGGAGTAACGCGCTAGGATAGGCAATTACTACCTTGATCGGATTCGTAGTTGTTTAGTCTAGTTCAAGAATTAATAGCTCATGAACTTTGATCGGAACATGCGCACATGTTAGGAAGCCTTGATCGGACACTAACATTAGCAAATCAAGCTATAGACATTTAGAGTCGATGATAAGGAATACACTCATAGAGGATTGTCTGCGCCGATACTTCTCATAGTCATTAGTACTTAATCTCTACTGCCTGCGCACGTCTAGTGCAAATTCCTGCGTTTACGACTGTTTACTCGCGCATCGCGCAACCCCAATCACTCACACCCCCATTTTCGTAAGTGTAGGTCACTGGTTAAAACTGAACTGCTTGCTGCCTATGGAGATCGACCCTTACTTAATCGCTGTACTAGTGGAAGAGGAAGGATTAATTTGATGCGTACAAGGACGCGCGATCAAATTTTGGCACCGTTGCTGAGGAGCAACACAGCTAAGTTTTAGCTAGTTTACGTTTTTCCTTTTTAGTAATTAGTTATTTCAGTTTGCTTTATTTTTGTTGTTGTTTCTGACAGCGCGCAATCACCATTAGCCTGCGGTACGCATCAGCATCAGTTATCTTTTAACTTCGTTCACTCTGAGATTTAGAATAGGTCATGGAGGATAACAGTGTCGTAGGAGACAACTTAGGGGACAGAACCCCAGAGGAAGCGAGAGCACATAACCGAGCAGCCCTGTTCAGAGAGGAAGTGCAACGCGAGGTTGAAGCAAGGATGGCCGCTGAAGTATATAATGCGCCACCCGCGCGACAAGCTGCGCGACGCAGAACAGTGCGCGAGATGTCAGCCCCAATTACAGTTAACCAGCCATGGTGCATCGTGCTTCCGCCAGACGGACATTTTGAACTAAGGAGCTCGCTCATTCATCACATGCCCAAGTTCCACGGGATGAACAACGAAAATCCAGTCAAGCATGTGCGAGAGTTCCTAGTCATTTGCGAGAACATGAAGACCGAAGGGGAGAGCGATGAGGCGCTGAAAATGAAGGCATTCCCATTTTCACTGTGTGACACGGCCAGACATTGGTTGATGAACTTACCAGCCGGATCAATTCACACATGGGAGCAGCTGCAGAAGAAGTTCCTGGACAAATTCTATCCCGCAGCAAAGATCGCGCTACTCAGGAGGGAACTGGCCGCACCAAGGCAGAGCGCAGGAGAGTCACTGTCAGAGTATTACGAGCGTTTCAGGGAGCTAGAGGCCAACTGCTACAATCATGGCCTGCCCCAAAATGTGCTGATAGAGAACTTTCTGAATGGACTGCTACCCATTGAGCTGAGGCTATTGAACGCATGCGCAAGAGGCGACATATGCAACATGTATGCAGAAGACGCGTGGCAGCTGATAGAAGACTCTGTTGGGCAGGTAAGACATCAGCTAACACTTGAAAATAGTCGTGCTCGTCCTGTGCATCAGGTAGAAACAAGCGCTGAGATCAAGGAAATGAAGGCCATGCTGCAGAAGTTGATGAGTGCGCAAAGCGCACAACCAGTTGCGCCAAAGGTATGTGAATTCTGCAGGTCCACCGAGCACAAGACTGATGAATGTCCCACGCTATTTGAAGAATCTGGAGATGTCAATGCTTTTGGAGGATGGGATAACAGAGGGCCACAGAGGCAGAATCAGCCGCGCTTTGGACTAGCCGCAAATGGATTCAGATGGAAGGAGGAGAACAATTTCCAGAGGCAGTCCACGGATCAGCGCGCGCCACAGCAGACGCAACCAGCTACACCCTACAATCCACCACATCGCCGCACTGACGCACCAGCGCATAACAACCAGCAACCGAGGCGATCTTTGGAAGATATCGTGGGGCAGCTAGCAGACACAGTGCGCAAAAATGACGAGAAGTATGACAAGCGGTTCGAGTCCAATGAAAAGCAGCTATCACAGATTGCTACCACGGTGTATGAGCTAAAGAAGAGCGATGGCAACCTGCCTTCGCAAGTGATTCAGAACCCCAAAGGAGGAGTGAATGCAGTGACACTGAGGACTGGGCGCACAGTAGGAGCAGAGCAGACTGCGAAGGCGCCCGCGCAACCAGCTGCACAAGTCCCGGATCCAGCAGAACAGAATGCGCAACCAGAAGTGCCAACCACAAGCCAGCAGGGCGAAGCGCCAGGTATAACACAATTAAAAGACAAGGGCACGAATCGTACTAATATACCTGCACCTTTCCCTGTGCAGGCACCCTTGGCTAGGAAGGAAGCGCTGGATAAGGAGCTATACGAGTTATTCAGTAAGGTGGAAATAAACATTCCCCTTATTGAAGGAGTTCGGCAGATCCCTAGGTATGCGAAGTTTTTGAAGGAGCTGTGCACAAACAAGAGGAGGAAAGGCGAGTGCGCACAGGTAATGCTAAATGCGCAGGCCTCAGCGATCGTGCAACATAAGGTACCACCTAAGTGCCGAGACCCAGGTACGTTCACCATCCCATGCACTTTAGGTAAAACCACAGTAAGCAATTGCATGATTGATTTAGGCGCATCCATCAATTTGTTACCCTATTCCCTATATGCGACATTGCGCCTTGGACCACTAAAGCCTGCAGGTCTCACCATTCAGCTAGCAGATCGGTCTTGCAAACAACCTGCAGGCATGATAGAGGATGTTCTTGTGCGAGTAGGAGAGCTGGTGTTCCCATCAGATTTTTATGTGCTAGAAATGGAGGGTGAATGACCACCAGCAGTGCGCAGATCCTTCTGGGCAGACCTTTTCTGATGACCGCCCGCACAAAGATAGACGTATGGAGGGGCACGCTCTCCATGAAGGTTGATGGCGAAGAAATCCATTTCAATATATTCAAGGGGATGCAGCACCCACATGAGGACGCCACAGTGCACGCAATGGACAGCATTGATGATTTAGTCACAGATGCACAATGCGCAAGCGCAACGGTAGGACCAGAGCCACTGGCATAGGCAGAGTTGGAGGAGCAGGAAGACGAGCTGAGCAGTGCCGAACCAGAATCCAAACAGGTACACGATATAGTTCATATTTGCACTGCTACTAAAATCTTGCCCTCTATTGAACAGGCACCCAAGATCGAGCTGAAGTAACTTCCAGAGCACCTCAAATACATTTTCTTAGGAAATGAGGACACCCTGCCAGTAATCATAAAGAAAGGATTAGAAGAGGAGCAGGAAATGCGCTTACAGCAGGTGCTGCGGAAGAACCAGCGCGCCATAGGATGGACACTTGCTGATCTGCGTGGAGTGAGCCCAGACGTATGCATGCATAGAATTCTGTTGGAAGATGGTGCCAAACCATCTAGGGAGGCTCAGCGCAGATTGAATCCAAATATGATGGAGGTAGTGCAAAAGGAGATCCTGAAGTTGCTTGACGCGGGAGTCATTTACCCGATCTCAGATAGCAAATGGGTCAGTCCAGTGCACGTTGTGCCAAAGAAGGGAGGAATCACCGTAGAAGAGAATGCGCAGGGCGAGCTAGTTCCCAAGCGCATTCAGATTGGATGGCGCATGTGCATCGACTACAGGAAGCTCAACGCAGTCACGCGCAAGGACCATTTCCCGCTACCCTTCATGGACCAAATGCTGGACAGATTAGCAGGAAAACCCTATTTTTGCTTCTTGGACGGATATTCAGGGTACAACCAGATACCCATAGCTGCGGAGGATCAGGAGAAGACCACGTTCACCTGCCCATTCGGTACGTTTGCGTTTCGGCGCATGTCATTTGGGCTGTGTAACGCGCCAGGTACGTTCCAACGTCTAGTCATGAGCATTTTTCTGATATGATTGGTATATGCATAGAAGTGTTCATGGATGATTTTACTGTATATGGAGGTACCTTTGATGCATGCTTAACTCATCTTGATAAGGTCTTAGCGCGCTGCATTTCTAAGAACCTAGTGCTCAATTATGAAAATGTCATTTCATGGTATCACATGGTGTAGTACGAGGACATATCATCTCAGAGGAGGGGATCAAGGTAGATAAAGCTAAGATAGATCTTATTTCTAATCTACCTTATGCCACTAACGTGCGCGATGTGAAGTCATTCTTAGGACATGCCGGGTTTTACAGGCGTTTTATAAAAGACTTCTCTAAAATTTGTATACCCCTGTCTAACCTCTTGCAAAAGGATGTGTGCTTCGACTTTACTGATGAGTGCAGGGCCGCGTTTGATAAGCTAAAGGAGGCGCTGACCAGTGCGCCAGTGATGCGCGCGCCAGACTGGAACCTGCCATTTGAACTAATGTGCGACGCAAGTGATTACGCAGTAGGAGCAGTCCGGGGGCAGCGAGTGGACAAGAAACCGCACGCCATTTATTATGCATCGCGCACACTGGACGCTGCGCAGAGGAACTACACCACCACGGAGAAGGAGCTTCTGGCAATTGTGTTTGCGCTGGAGAAGTTCCGTGCATATGTTCTAGGCGCCATGGTCATCATATACACAGACCACGCAGCCATCCGCTACCTAATGTCCAAAAAGGAGACTAAGCCGCGCCTGATGCGCTGGGTGCTCCTACTTCAGGAATTTGACTTGGAGATCAAAGACAAGAAGGGCACGGAGAATACAGTTGCTGACCACCTGAGCAGGATCGTGAAAGAGGAGGAGCCAGGGCAGATCACGGAGACATTCCCTGATGAGCATCTGATGGCGCTGACAGGTAAGGTACCATGGTATGCGCACATTGCGAATTACCTGGTCACAGGTACGTTTCCTCCTCATTTCAATAAAACCCAGCGCATGAGATTGAAACATGAGTCCAAGCATTATATTTGGGATGATCCATATATGCTCCGAATAGGACCTGATCAAATATTGAGGCGCTGCGTGCCTGACCATGAAATTAACTCTGTTTTGATGTTTTGTCATGCGCACGCATGTGGAGGACACTTTGGTCCCAAGCGCACGAGCAGGAAGGTCCTGGATTGCGGATTTTATTGGCCGCACCTGTTTAGAGATGCATATGATCACTGCAGGAATTGTGACAGGTGCCAACGCACAGGAGGCATATCAGCGCGCAACGAAATGCCGCAGACGCCGATTCTAGTGGATGAAGTGTTTGATATATGGGGCATTGACTTCATGGGGCCATTTCCTCCATCTGCCGGATACGAGTACATATTGGTGGCAGTGGACTATGTCTCCAAATGGGTCGAAGCTAAGGCCACACGGAAGGATGATGGTAAGACGGTCGCTGAGTTTCTGAAAACTAACATCTTTTGCAGGTACAGGGTGCCTAAGGCAATCATCAGCGACCAGGGGACGCACTTTTGCAACAGGATTGTGGCGCAAGTTTTCAAGCATTATGGAGTGCGCCACAAGACGTCCACTGCTTATCATCCTCAGACAAATGGACAGGCCGAGGTTTCCAACAGAGAGATCAAGCGCATCCTAGAGAAGACTGTGAGACCATCTCGCAAAGATTGGAGTCAGCGCCTGGACGATGCACTGTGGGCATACCGCACTGCGCATAAGACACCAATCGGGACTTCACCATTCCGGTTGGTCTACGGAAAAGCATGCCACCTGCCAGTAGAGCTAGAGCACAAAGCATATTGGGCCTTACGCATTTGCAACCTCAACCTAGACGAGGCCGGAAAGGAGCGTGCATTTGAGCTGAGCGAATTAGAAGAGCTGCGCTTGGATGCCTATGAGGGACTGCGCGACTACAAGGAGCGCACAAAGGCGTTTCTCGACAAGAATATTCTCAGACGCACTTTTGAGCCAGGAGACAAGGTATTATTATTCTCATCACGCTTGAAGCTCATGCCTGGAAAGCTGCGCAGCAAATGGACAGGACCGTACATAGTCACCAAGGTTTTCCCCTACGGAACAATCGAGTTAGAAAACGAGCACCGGCATCGTTTTCAGGTCAATGGGCAGAGAGTCAAACGATATCTAGGAGAGCCTTGAGATGGTACAGCGCGCGACATTGAGTTGGCAGAGCCAGAGATAACAGATGCGCCAGCTGCTGCTCCAGAGGCACCACCAGATGCACCAGAGGGAGAACTGGAAACTATTGCTCACATTTCTTCTTCCTCTTCATCTACCCTCATTACTGCAGACTTCTCGCATATTATTAACCATGCTGACTACCCTTTTGATCCTTTGCGCAGGACCACAGAATGCGCCGCACACGCACAAACGCGGGATCACTCAGGAGCAAGAGTGGGGGAGGTCGCTGGCACACATTCGGGCACGTAACGAGGTACAGTCGAGCCAACGACGTTAAACAAAGGCACTTGTCGGGAGGTAACCCGACTCGTTTTACTTTTACATGTCTTTCTTTTAGTTGTTCTAGTATCTTTTAGTTAGGTTAGGACTTGTAGTTTTTTTTTAGTCGAGCAGCAGTGCACAGGTCCGTGCGCACTTCAGTGCGCAGGACAGCTGCGCCAGTCAGGGGGTATATAAGGGCAGGACTTAGAAAATTTTAGCACTTTTTCACACTCGACCGTTGCAAGCAGCTCCCGCCTTCGCACCTCCGCCCGCTGTCCGGCGCTCAACCTAGCATCAGTTTAGAGAGATTTGAGGAACACACGGCCGCACTCCACCCAGGTAACCTTTCCCCCCAGATTCGAGCAGATTCCAGTAGGGTTTGTACGGTGTAGGAGTGTTCTAGGGTTTTGAAATTGCACCAGGTTAGAGTGCGCCGATTGGAGTGTTGTTTAGAGGGTTTTGTAGGCGGGCAGTAGGCGCCCCTTTGGTGAAAATTTCAGGGCATTCGGAGGAGTTTGGTTTTTTTGGAGTGTCTGAGGAGTGTTGACCAGCCCCAGAGCCAGCAACAGAGTCCGCCCCAACACCAGCAGCCCCAGAAACAGAACCCACCCCCGAACCAGCACAAGTACCAGCACCTGCACCATCCCCCGCCCAGCCGTCCATTCTGCGGTCCCCTGTAGCCGAACCCATTATAAGCACCAGCTCAGACTCGCTATGGGACCCCATCTCAGAGGACGACTATGAGGCGCAGCCTGTCGCCCTTTCATTTATAAGACCTTCCTCCAGCACCTATGTGACGGATTCTTCAGAGGAGGAGGCGCATAGTTCAGCGGCTGCGTCCAGCTCGGAGGACATCTAGAGCTGCGGGGGGGGGGGGGGAGCGCATTATTCCTTTCGGGTGGTGTCTTTTTTCTTTTATGTGTTGAACTTTATTTGATATTCTTTATTTGATATTCTGTTGCTATATTTGTGTGCTGAACACCTGTGCTACATATTTTGTGCCCCTATGCTATATTTGCGCTGGTTTGACTATGTGTTCTTAGTTTTTATGTTCTTTATTTTGCTTGCTTGCATGTGCGCGACCTCCGGGCGCTTGAGCTTGAGTCGTGGGGACACGTCTCTGTTTAAGTGTGGGGGGGGGGGAGCGTTACATTTACATTTCACATTTTTTAGCATTTTTAGTGTAGCTTAGTTTAATTGAAGGAAACAGTAGCAGTAGTGCGCTTGTGTGCGGGTTGCGCGCACTGTTCAGCTTGTTTGCGCTACCCATTCTGCGTGCGCTGCTATCAACTGTTTTAGTATATTTTTTTTCATTTTTTCTGCTCCTGTTAGTTGGGATATACAGGGGATGTGGAGTTGACAGAAACGCTCTAGAGAGGCGGTTAGTCGTTTGCGCTTCAGAGGAGAGGTATATGGTCGAGAGCGCGAGTGGAGGCCTGTGCTTCGCGACCTTCGGAACACAAGACAGTGCGCTCAGTCACGCAGATGCCAAAGGCGAATACCCCAAGCGTGGCGAGGTGGGAAAACAGACCACCTTTCCTCTGGAAGTCGAGCTAAGGAAGGTGGGCGCGGGTGTAAACGCGTGCGCCGACCTGCGCAGATAGACCAAGGAGGGAGAGCGGGGCGGTGTTCCATAGCTGTCATCCGGAGGCCGAGACTGGAACCGTTCTGGGAATATGAGAAATCGTAGACAAAGCTGTACAAAAGAAAAAAATACCAGCAGATGATATGCGCTACAAAAGAATCAGCATGCGCACTACTCAGTACCAATGTGCGCAAAGTCCACAGAAAATCATCAAAAGGCTTGAGTTCCCAGGAAGTGCGCGGAAGAATCACGCACCGGAAGAAGCTTGCGCTGTTAACCATATACCCATCCTCGGAGTGAGAGCTGACAACCTGGCGCCTAAAAAGAGCTACCTCCCAGCCATCCGAAATGATCTTCATCCCAGCTGAGAGGTAATGAATTGCGAAATCACTATACTTAAAAATGTTGAGAGCAGATGTGCGCAGGTGGTAGAGCAGCACAAGGTGTTCAGTAGTGCAGATCGCGCCAGAGTGCAAGACTGTGCGCTAGACTCCAGAGAGGTAATGGTATCCGTGCTTGAGTGCTTGTTCGAGGACGAACAAGGGGCAAGTGTGGGGGGTTTGATAGAGCCTATTTATACGCAGTATTTAGATCATAACCCTATGCTTGTTTGCAATATTTTGTGTACAAGATTACTGGTTTCCAGTGTTTTTGTATTGCAGGGCAAAATAAGGGCCTAAGTCGGATACGCGCTAACAGGCAGCGTTTAGGACGCGCATCACACAGCCTGCGGAGCTAGCGACGCAAACAGAAGAAATTGGCAGAGTCGACCACGGTGCGCTAACCGATTGCGCTAAACAGATGTCGTGCGCCATGCGCAGATGGTGGTGTTTCCAAATCCTGACACGACCAGATTTGGAAGTTGCCAAGGATGAGCCTCTGAGCAGTATATAAAGAAGAGAAGGAGGCTAGGGTTCGGGGATCATCATCACATATTCACAATTTCGTACACCAAGGAGGCACAGCGCAGCAGAACTGGAAAACACACGAGCTTACTGAGAGGATCTGTGCTAGCCGACTGCGCCAGCCAAGACTGCAATCTGCACGCACTGTTTGCTATTGTTTTCTTGGACACCTTAGTTATTATTTACTGTTTCTATGATGTTTACTACTAGCATGTCTAGCTAAACGCTTAGTATCGGTTGGGCATGAATCTATGAGTATTTCCTTTGAGACTTGTGCTTAATGCATAGCTTGCTTGCTTATATTAATTCTGTGCACATTGTTGACAGCTTGTTGCATGAGTAGGGGAAGCCTTGAACCGCAATCTTACTCTTGTTGCTTGTTGTTGTATGTTAAACTAGTTGAATAGCCTGACGGTGCCAACTAGGAGTAACGCGCTAGGATAGGCAATTACTACCTTGATTGGATTCGTAGTTGTTTAGTCTAGTTCAAGAATTAATAGCTCATGAACTTTGATCGGAACATGCGCACATGTTAGGAAGCCTTGATCGGACACTAACATTAGCAAATCAAGCTATAGACATTTAGAGTCGATGATAAGGAATACACTCATAGAGGATTGTCTGTGCCGATACTTCTCATAGTCATAGTACTTAATCTCTACTGCCTGCGCACGTCTAGTGCAAATTCCTGCATTTACGACTGTTTACTCGCGCATCGCGCAACCCCAATCACTCACACCCCCATTTTCGTAAGTGTAGGTCACTGGTTAAAACTGAACTGCTTGCTCCCTATGGAGATCGACCCTTACTTAATCGCTGTACTAGTGGAAGAGGAAGGATTAATTTGACGCGTACAACGACGCGCGATCAGTCTTGTACACCCATTTTACTCCAATCCCCTTCTGATAAATGTGACCAACTAGTAAATGTGTTAGCTCCCATGTATCATTCTTCTCGATGGAAGCTATCTCCGAATCACTAGCTTGAATCTATCCATCGTCTTCTGCTGCATCCTTGAATGTCACAGGATCACAATCGACAAATAGACAAAAGGTCACCACAGCTTAATCAATAGTATCAATCTCATCATCTCGGGTAACCATATAATCTTGAAACTGCGCTTGTGGCAATCTTCATTGTAGCTGATTTGTCAGGTGAATCAGCTAGTGCATGTCTGTTATTCACGGGCTTTGTATGTGCTATCATTATGATAAGATTAAATAATGTGATCTAATCTTTTTGGAAGCTTAACAGGTATTATTTTAGTCGTAGAATATATTGTGTAGATAGCAAGAGATACTTATGATATTCTTTGAGAGAAGTAATCGTCGATTATCTCTATTATATATTATCGTGTACAAGATATAAATATGCTTATGTGCTATTTATATCGTTCTCCTGTATTCTTACTCTCAAAGGAACAAATCATTGAGAATACAGATTGGAACACCTACCCAGGGCTTTTCTCTTGCATGCTTGATTTAAGTTTACTTTCAGGAATGGATTCAGGTATGTTTTATTTAATGTAAAAGGTATGCTTAATTATGCTGACGTAGGTTAATGATCCTATTAAATTCTTTCGCATCCTAATTTTCCTTTGTAATTCTAGTACACATGATAGAACTTGTCCCAACGGCTGTTATGACAACTCCAGAGGAAACACATTAGGAATGTTTCGACTGTTTTCAGAGTAAGTAAATGCGAGACACAGAGATTTGGTAACCCACTTGCAAGACTCCCTCTTCAAGTCCTTCTACCACTGACTCGTCTTGATGAGCACTGAGCTCCCCTCAGTGTAGAGATCCCTCTCTATGGCTTGTCACAACAGCTTCGTTCTCGTGAACAGGTGCTCGTCCACTCAACATCCTCTCGGATCGCTGGCTTCCAGCCGGAGAGCTGGACTGATCTGTTTTGCAATAGGATTTTTGAAACGTATAGCTTCAGCAGATACTTCTGGTTCTCATGTTTGAGTGATAACTTTGCTCCGATCTCCGATAGGTGCACTCAATCACTTAACCTCGACGTCTCTTGTATATTTCTATAATGCAAGAGAGCAGCATGAATGCCCGTGATCTTCAACATCGTTCCACCTTCAATTATGGCCAACGACAATCTCTTGGAGATATGTGATAGAGCCTAGTTATACACATTATTTAGGTCATAACCCTGTGCTTGTTTGCAATATTTCATGAGCAAGATTACTCGTTTCCAATGTTTTTGTATATCAGGTCAGAACGAGTCCTTAAGTCGGATACGCGCTGTCAGGCAGCGTTCTAGGAGTGAAAGATCAGCCTGTGGAGCTAGCGGCGCAAACAAAAGAAGAAATGGCGAAAGACAGCAGAGGTGCGCTACCTGATTGCGCCAATCAATGTTGTGCGCCAGGCGCAAAGTCCCAGTGACTAGATTTGGAAGTTGCCAAAAGATGAACTTCCTGGGGCACTATTTAAACAAAGAAAGTCTAGGGTTTCAAGAGGGCGGAACATCATCACTCAGTGACATTCCAGAGGCACTGCGCGGTAGAACTGGAAAACACACGGACCTGTCAAGGAGAGTTGCGCCAGCCGACTGCGCCAGCCGAGAGAAGACACTGCACGCACTGTTTGCTACCGTTTTCTTGGATTCAGTAGTTGTTATTTACTATTTTATGATGTTTACCACTAGCATGTCTAGCTAAACACTTAGTGTTGGTCGGGCATGAATCTATGATGTATTACCTTTGAGACTTGAGCTTAATGCGTAGTTTACTTATTTGTATTAATTCTGTGCGTACTGAGACAGGTAGTTGCATGAGTAGGGGAAGCCTTGAACCGCAATCTTACTTGTGTTGCTTGCTTGTCACCTGTTAAACTAGTTGCATGCGTAGGGGAAGCCTTGAACCGCAAACTTACCGTGACAATTAGGAGTAACGAGTTAGGGTAGGCAGTTGCTACTGTGACAGGATTCGCAGCTGTTTAGTCTAGTTCTAGGATTAATAGCACATGAACTTTGAACGGAACATGCGCGTGTGTTAGGAAGCCTTTACCGGACACTAACCCAAGTAGGACACAAACTGTAGACGTTTAGAGTCGAGGATAAGGAATGCATTCATAGAGGATTGTCTGCCCAATACTTCTCATAAAGATAGTACTTAATCTCTACTGCTTGCGCACGTCTAGTGCAATTCCCCGCGTTACGATATTCGCTGTTACTCGCGCATCGCGCAAAACCCCCAATCACTCACGCAACCCCCGTTCGCTTAAGTGTAGGTTACTGGCTGAGACTCACTGCTTGCTCCCTGTGGAGATCGACCCTTACTTAACCGCTGTACTAGTGGGAGAGGAAGGAATTATATTTGACGCGCACAACGACGCGCGATCAAATTTTGGCGCCGTTGCCGAGGAGCAACACAGCTAAGTTTTAGCTAGCTTACATTTCTCATTTTAGTAACTAGTTATTTCATTTTATTTTGTTTTCTCGTTGTTGTTTCTGACAGCGCACAATCACATCAGCCTGCGTAACCTTGAAACAGTTGCGCTGCGCAGATTCTAGTTACGCACTGACAGACGCAACAACTTCGTTGCCATTTAATTTCGTTTCTTGAGTTTGGATCAGGACATGGAGGATAACAGTGTGGTTGGAGATAACCTGGGAGACAGAACCCCAGAGGAAGCAAGGGCACATAACCGCGCAGCCGTATTCAGAGAGGAAGTGCAGCGCGAGGTTGAAGCAAGGAGGGCCGCTGAGGTGTATCATGCGCCGCCCGTGCCACAAGCCGCGCGACGCAGAACAGTGCGCGAGATGTCGGCCCCTATCACTGTTAACCAGCCATGGTGCATCGTGCTTCCACCAGGCGGTCACTTCGAGCTAAGGAGCTCACTCATCCATCACATGCCCAAGTTCCACGGGATGAACAATGAAAATCCAGTCAAGCATGTGCGAGAGTTCCTGGTCATTTGCGAAAACATGAAGACCGAAGGGGAAAGCGATGAAGCGCTAAAAATGAAGGCATTTCCATTCTCACTAAGTGATACAGCTAGACACTGGCTAATGAATTTACCTGCAGGATCTATTCACACATGGGAGCAGCTGCAGAAGAAGTTCTTAGATAAATTCTATCCAGCAGCGAAGATTGCGCTGCTCAGAAGGGA
Source organism: Umbilicus rupestris (assembly GCA_963678935.1). Taxonomy (NCBI): domain Eukaryota; kingdom Viridiplantae; phylum Streptophyta; class Magnoliopsida; order Saxifragales; family Crassulaceae; genus Umbilicus; species Umbilicus rupestris. The sequence goes on along the minus strand of OY787628.1, from coordinate 6,029,766 downwards.
ATTGGCCGCGCCAAGGCAAGGCGCAGGGGAGTCTCTGTCAGAATACTACGAGCATTTCAGGGAGCTGGAAGCCAACTGCTACAATCACGGGCTTCCCCAGAATGTGCTGATAGAGAACTTTCTGAATGGACTGCTGCCCATGGAGCTGCGACTACTGAATGCATGCGCAGGAGGGGACATTTGCAACATGTACCCGGAGGATGCATGGCAGCTGATAGAAGATTCTGCTGGGCAGGTAAGACATCAATTGACACTTGAAAGTAGTCGTAATCGTACTGTGCATCAGGTAGAGGCAAGCGCTGAGATCAAAGAAATGAAGGCCATGCTACAGAAGCTGATGAGTACGCAGAGCGCACAACCAGTTGCGCCAAAGGTATGTGAATTCTGCAGGTCCACTGAGCACAAGACTGACGAATGCCCAACACTTTTTGAAGAAACTGGAGATGTAAATGCCCTTGGAGGATGGGACAACAGAGGACCGCAGAGGCAGAATCAGCCGCGCTTTGGGCTTGCTGCAAATGGATTCAGATGGAGAGAAGAGAACAATTTCCAGAGGCAGCCCACTGATCAGCGCGCGCCACAGCAGACGCAACAAGCTGCACCCTACAATCCACCGCATCGCCGCACAGACGCACCAGCGCAGAACAATCAGCAACCAAAGCGATCCTTGGAAGATATCATGGGGCAGCTAGCAGACACAGTGCGCAAGAATGACGAAAAGTATGACAAGAGGTTCGAATCCATAGAAAAGCATCTATCACAAATTGCAACTACGGTGTATGAGCTGAAAAAGAGCGATGGCAACCTGCCTTCGCAAGTGATTCAGAACCCTAAGGGAGGAGTTAATGCAGTAACACTGAGGACTGGGCGCACAGTGGGAACAGAGCAGACCGCGCCGGCGCCCGCGCAACCAGTTGCGCAAGTCCCAGATTCAGCAGCTCAGAGTGCGCAACCAGAGCCAGAGGCGCAATCAGAAGCGCCAACCACGAACCAGCAGGGCAATGCGCCAGGTATGTCTCACTCGACAAACAAGGACAAAAATTGTGCTAACATACCTGCTCCTTTCCCTGTGCAGGCACCACTGGCGAGAAAAGAAGCACTGGACAAGGAACTATATGAGCTGTTCAGCAAGGTGGAAATCAACATACCTCTCATAGAAGCTATTCGACAGATTCCCAGGTATGCGAAGTTTTTAAAAGAGCTGTGCACAAATAAAAGAAGGACAGGCGAATGCGCACAGGTAATGCTAAATGCGCAGGCCTCAGCAATCGTGCAACAAAAGGTACCACCTAAGTGCCGAGATCCAGGTACATTCACTATCCCTTGCACCTTAGGTAAAACCACGGTAAGCAACTGCATGATCGATTTAGGCGCATCAATCAATTTATTACCATATTCTCTCTATGCGACCTTGCGCCTTGGACCACTAAAACCTGCAGGTCTCACAATTCAGCTAGCAGATAGATCGTGCAAATAACCTGCAGGCATGATAGAAGATGTCCTAGTTCGAGTAGGAGAGCTGGTGTTCCCAGCAGACTTTTATGTGCTCGAAATGGAGGGTGAATCAAGCGCCAGCGGTGCGCAGATCCTCCTAGGCAGACCGTTTCTGATGACTGCGCGCACGAAGATAGACGTGTGGAGGGGCACGCTCTCCATGGAGGTAGATGGCGAAGAAATCCATTTCAACATCTTCGAAGGGATGCAGCACCCACATGAGGACGCTACCGTGCACGCAATGGACAGCTTTGACGATTTAGTCACAGAAGCGCAGTGCGCGAGCGCAACCATAGGACCAGAGCTACTGACACAGACAGAGCTGGAGGAGCAAGAGGAGGAGCTAAGCAGTGCTGAACCAGCACTCACACAGGTACTTGATATAGTTCATATTTGCACCGCTAACAAAATCGTGCCCTCTATTGAACAGGCACCCAAGATCGAACTGAAGCAACTCCCGGAGCACCTCAAGTACATTTTCTTGGGAGATGAGGACACCCTGCCAGTGATCATCAAGAAGGGATTGGAAAAAGAGCAGGAGGCGCGCTTACAACAGGTGCTGCGCAGGAACCAGCGCGCTATTGGATGGACTCTTGCGGATCTGCGCGGAGTGAGCCCAGACGTGTGCATGCACCGGATTCTGTTGGAAGATGGTGCCAAACCATCCAGGGAGGCTCAGCGCAGGTTAAACCCAAATATGATGGAGGTAGTGCAAAAGGAAGTCCTGAAGTTGCTTGACGCAGGGGTCATTTACCCGATCTCAGACAGCAAATGGGTCAGCCCGGTGCACGTTGTGCCAAAGAAAGGAGGAATCACGGTGGAGGAGAATGCGCAGGGCGAGCTAGTTCCCAAGCGCATACAAACTGGCTGGCGCATGTGCATCGACTACAGGAAGCTGAACGCTGTAACGCGCAAGGACCACTTCCCGCTACCCTTCATGGACCAGATGCTGGATCGCTTGGCAGGTAAGCCTTACTTTTGTTTTTTGGACGGATATTCAGGTTACAATCAGATACCCATAGCTCCGGAGGATCAAGAGAAGACCACGTTCACATGCCCCTTCGGAACATTTGCGTTTCGGCGTATGTCTTTTGGGCTGTGCAACGCGCCAGGTACGTTCCAACGCCTTGTCATGAGCATTTTCTCTGATATGATTGGTATATGCATAGAAGTGTTCATGGATGATTTCACTGTATATGGGAGTACCTTTGATGCATGCATAACACATCTAGATAAAGTCTTAGCGCGTTGCATCTCTAAGAACTTAGTGCTAAACTACGAGAAATGTCATTTCATGGTTACGCACGGAGTAGTACTAGGTCATATTATTTCAGAGGAGGGTATTAAGGTAGACAAGGCTAAGATAGATATTATTTCTAATCTGCCTTATGCCACCAACGTGCGCGACGTGAAATCGTTCTTAGGGCATGCTGGGTTTTACAGGCGTTTTATTAAGGATTTCTCTAAAATTTGCATACCCCTGTCTAACCTGTTGCAAAAAGACGTGTGCTTCGATTTTACTGATGAGTGCAGGGCGGCGTTCGATAAGCTGAAAGAAGCGCTGACCAGTGCGCCAGTGATGCGCGCACCAGACTTGAACCTGCCATTCGAGCTGATGTGTGACGCAAGTGACTACGCAGTAGGAGCAGTCTTGGGGCAGCGCGAGGACAAGAAGCCGCATGCCATCTACTATGCATCGCGCACACTGGACTCCGCGCAGAAGAACTACACCACCACGGAGAAGGAGCTTCTGGCAATTGTATTTGCGCTGGAGAAGTTCCGAGCATATGTTCTAGGCGCCAGAGTCATCATCTACACGGACCACGCAGCTATCCGCTACCTCATGTCCAAGAAAGAGACCAAGCCGCGCCTGATGCGCTGGGTACTTCTGCTTCAGGAATTCGACTTAGAGATCAAAGATAAGAAGGGCACAGAAAATACCGTCGCTGATCACCTGAGCAGGATCGTAAAGGATGAGGAGCCAGGGCAGATCAAGGAGACATTCCCTGACGAGCATCTGATGGCGCTAACAGGTAAGGTACCATGGTATGCGCATATCGCAAATTACCTGGTCACAGGTGCGTTCCCTCCTCACTTCAATAAAACTCAGTGCATGCGATTGAAACATGAGTCCAAGCATTATCTTTGGGATGATCCTTACATGCTTAGAATAGGTCCAGATCGGATATTAAGACGTTGCGTGCCTGACCATGAGATTAACTCTGTGTTGATGTTTTGTCATGCGCACGCCTGTGGAGGACATTTCGGTCCCAAGCGCACGAGCAGGAAGATCTTGGACTGCGGATTCTACTGGCCGCACCTATTCAGAGATGCCTATGACCACTGCAGGAAGTGTGACAGGTGCCAGCGCACTGGAGGAATCTCCGCGCGCAACAAGATGCCGCAGACCCCGATTCTGGTGGATGAAGTGTTCGATGTCTGGGGAATCGACTTCATGGGTCCATTTCCCCCATCTGCCGGCTACGAGTACATACTGGTGGCCGTGGATTACGTATCCAAATGGGTCGAAGCTAAGGCCACACGCAAGGATGATGGTAAGACTGTCGCTGATTTTCTCAGAACTAACATATTTTGCAGGTACGGAGTGCCTAAGGCAGTTATCAGCGACCAGGGGACGCACTTCTGCAACAGGGTTGTGGCGTAAGTTTTCAAGCACTATGGGGTGCGCCACAAGACGTCCACCGCTTACCATCCGCAGACAAATGGACAGGCCGAAGTTTCTAACAGAGAGATCAAGCGCATCTTGGAAAAGACTGTGAGGCCGTCGCACAAGGATTGGAGCCAGCGCCTGGATGATGCGCTATGGGCATACCGCACTGCACACAAGACGCCCATTGGAACCTCACCATTTCGGCTGGTCTATGGGAAGGCATGCCACCTACCAGTAGAGCTCGAGCACAAGGCATATTGGGCCTTACGTATTTGCAACTTGAACTTGGATGAGGCAGGAAAGGAACGCGCATTTGAGCTGAGCGATCTCGAAGAGCTGCGCCTAGACGCTTATGAGGGACTGCGCGATTACAAAGCGCGCACCATGGCATTTCATGACAAGCATATCCTCCGGCGCACATTTGAACCAGGAGACCAGGTATTGTTATTTTCATCGCGCCTGAAGCTCATGCCTGGGAAGTTGCGCAGCAAGTGGACGGGACCATACACCGTCACCAAGGTTTTCCCCTACGGCACAATTGAATTAGAAGACGGGCACCAGCATCGTTTTCAGGTTAACGGGCAGAGAGTCAAACGGTACTTGGGCGAACCTTGGGATGGCGCAACACGCAACATTGACTTGGCCGAGCCAGAGATAGTGGACGTGCAAGCTGCTGCGCCAGACGCACCACCAGATGCTTCAGAGGGAGAACTAGCACTCATCGCCTATATCTCCTCTTCCTCTGCATCTACCCTCATTACGAATAATGTATCACATGCTGACCCTCCCTTGTATCCTTTGCGCAGGACCAATGAGATCGTAACACAAGCACTGGCGCAAGGACACTCAGCAGCAAGAGTGGGGGGGGCTGCAGACGCACTTCTTGGCACGTAACGAGGTACCGTCGAGCCAACGACGTTAAACAAAGGCACTTATCGGGAGGTAACCCGACACGTTTTAATTTGGCACATTTTATTCTGCTTGTTTTGTTTTTTGAGTGTTTTTAGTTAGATTAGGGTTTGGTAGTTTTTAGTCACACAAGTGCGCAGGACCGTGCGCCTATCAGTGCGCAGGTCCGTTGCGCTAGCCAGAGGAGGGTATATAAGGCCAGACTTAGAAAATTCCCAGCACTTTTTCACTCGACCGTTACACACAAGCTCCCGCCTTCAGACCTCTGCCGTCGATCAGCGCCCAACCCATCGTCCGTCTAGAGGGATTCAAGGACAACACGACCGCACAGCACCCAGGTAACCCCCGATTCCGCTTTGAGCCGCTTCTGTTAGGGTTTGCGCGGAGGAGACAGTTTTTAGGGTTTTGAAATCGCACCAGGCTAGAGTGCGCGGCTTGGAGTGCTGTTTTGTGCGTTGAGTAGGCGACCAGTAGGCGCTCGTTCGGTGCAAGTTTCAGAGGATTCTGGGCAGTTTCGAATTTTAGGGTTTTGGGGAGCATTGACCGCGATTGACCGAAGCCCAGCGCAAGATGAAACCCGCCACAGACCAGGAGACCCCAGCGGCTTTCGCTAACAAGTATGCAGCGTTCATCAGCCTGGACATGTACGGGACACCGTACATATGCCGAGATTTCCTGCGCGAGGTAGGATTAGAGGACCTCGTGGCGCAGAGGCTAGCGATTGCCGGCTGGGAGGCGCTTATGGACCTCCGCAGCGCATCAGACCAGGAAGATACGTGTGAGTTCCTGGCGTCTCTGGAGGCAGGGGACAGGGAGATCAGATATAGACACAGGGGTGTCTGGTTCATAGCCTCAGAAAGGAGGCTGAGGCGCGCATTCGGGTGCGCCAAGGTGCGTGAGGAGGAGTTAGACACGCACAATAACCAGGAGGCTTGGCGGGACATGGCAACAGGGCCAGCATTCGCCGCGGGGCGCAGCAGGGGCCGAGAGCTGCGCGACCCGTGGCTGTTCTACTTATGGCGCATCGTGGCCTACACAGTCATTGGCCGTTTCAACGGCGCACCAAAGATCAGCCTCTTGGATATGGAGATTTTGACGGGGCTTTATTATGAGTGGAAGGTGCTGTTCATCCTGAACATGGTGCACCATTGGAGCCGAGTCAGCATGAGGGGGCCGCTGACGTGTGGAGGCCTTATCACGCACCTGCTGCGGGCCTTACATGGAGAGCCCGAGGTGCCAGAGCACACCTTGGTGCAGCCTATACCTCTGGACCGCGCCTACATGCTGCAAATCAGGGCGGTAGCCGTTCGGGATGATGGCACACTAGAGTGGTGCTACCGTCTGCAGCCAGCCAGACCACCGCGGGCCAGAGCAGAGAGCAGTGCGCGGGCCAGAGCAGAGAGCAGTGCACAGGGCGCAGCAGCCGCCGCGGCAGCAGCCGCAGCAGCTGCCGCAGCAGATGAAGAGATGGAGGAGGCCCTAGAACCAGAGGTGCCTCTAGTCAGGCGCCCAAGGACCCGGGCGCAGACTGGAGCGCACCAGAGGGCCCGTGCACCACAGGGGGAGCCAGTGACCATTTCCATCGAGGATTCTCCCCCTCGTGCACGTGCCAAGCGCCCAAGGACTGAGACTGAGGAGGCGCCTGAGGAAGCCACTGCCGAGCAGCGCATGTTGTTCAACGTCATGCGCGTGCTCGAATACTTAGCGCCAGAGGGGGCGGATTTAAGTATGAGTCCACCATCCGGGTGGAAATTTGGAGATGCGATTCCCCCTCTCCTCAGCCTGCACCATCCACCTCCTACCCGAACCCCAGAAACCCCAGCAGCACCCTCTCCAGCACCAACCCCAGCCCCAGCCCCAGCAGAGTCCGCACCTGCAGCAGCCCCAGCAGCCCCAGCAGCAGAGCCCACCCCTGAACCCGAATCAGTACCATCACCAGTAGCTTCCCCTGCCCGGCCTTCTGTTCTGGAGTCCCCCATTAACTTTCCCAGCGTAGACTCCGATTCCATATGGGAGTCACTTTCCGAGGACGAGCAGCCTGACCCCCTCACCATTGTGCCACCATCCTCCAGCACCGACTCCATGACTGATTCTTCAGAGGATGAGGCGCATGGGTCAGCAGCAGCGTCTAGCTCGGGGAACTTCTAAGGCCGAGGGCTGGCGCAGTGATTTTCTTTAGGGTGGTGTCTTTTATTTTGCTGCGTCTAGTTGACTATTATGTGTGCTGAATATTTGTGCCCTACATTCTGTGACTCCCTTGCTATATTTTGTGTGACTATTTGTGTTCACTCTTATGTTCTTTATTTTCGTTGCATTGCATGCATGTGCGCAGCCTCCGTGCGCTTGAGCTTGAGTCGTGGGGACACGTCTCTGTTCAAGTGTGGGGGGGGGGGGGGGGGGGGCGTTACTCTTACATTTCATGTTTTGAGCATTTTTAGTATAGCTTAGTTTAAGTTGAAGAGAATTAGTAGCAGTAGTGCGCTAAGGTGCAGGATGCGCATGCGCTCCAGCTTGTTTTGCGCTATCAGTATTGCGTGCGCCGTTCTCTATTGTTTTAGCATAATTTTTTCGTTTTTTCTGCTCCTGTTAGTTGGGATATACAGGGGATGTGGAGTTGATAGAAATGCTCCAGAGAGGCGGTTAGTCGCTTTTGCTTCGAAGGCAGGGTATATGGTCGAGTGCGCTAGTGGAGGCCGGTGTTTCGCAACCTTCGGAACAAAAGAGCGCGCTCAGTCACGCAGATGCAAAAGGCAAAGTACCCAAAGCGTGGCGAGGTGGGAAAACAGACCACCTTCTCTCTGGAAATCCAGCTAAGGAAAGCGGGCGCGGATGTAAACGCGTGCGCTGACCAGCGCAGACAAACCAAGGAGGGAGAGCGGAACGAGTTCCATAGCTGCTATCCGAAGGCTGAGATTGGAACTGTTCTGGGAATGAAAAAAAATATTGGAAAGGAAGCTGTACAAAAGAAAAATACCAGCAGAAGCAGATGATTTGCGTTACAAAGAATCAGCATGCGCAATACTTAGTACCTGCGTGCGCAAGACCACAAGGATATCATCAAAGGCTCAGGTTCCCAGGAAGTGTGCGAACGAATCACGCACAGGAAGAAGCTCGCGCAAGAAACCATATACCTATCTTCGGAGCGAGAGCTGACAACCAGGAGCCTAAGAAGAGCTATCTCCCAGTCATCCAAAGTCTTCATCCCGGCTGAGAGGTAATGAAATTTCGGGATTATTATATTAGAACTATTGAGTGCAGTTGTACGCAGGTGATAGAGCAGCACAAGCTGAGTGACTGTGCATTTTGCGCTAGAATGCAAGGCTGTGCGCTAGTCTCCAGAAAAGGTAATTGTATCCGCGTTTCAGTACTTGTTCGGGACGAACAAGGGGCAAGTGTGGGGGGTTTGATAGAGCCTAGTTATACACATTATTTAGGTCATAACCCTGTGCTTGTTTGCAATATTTCATGAGCAAGATTACTCGTTTCCAATGTTTTTGTATATCAGGTCAGAACGAGTCCTTAAGTCGGATACGCGCTGTCAGGCAGCGTTCTAGGAGTGAAAGATCAGCCTGTGGAGCTAGCGGCGCAAACAAAAGAAGAAATGGCGAAAGACAGCAAAGGTGCGCTACCCGATTGCGCCAATCAATGCTGTGCGCCAGGCGCAAAGTCCCAGTGACCAGATTTGGAAGTTGCCAAAAGATGAACTTCCTGGGGCACTATTTAAACAAAGAAAGTCTAGGGTTTCAAGAGGGCGGAACATCATCACTCAGTGACATTCCAGAGGCACTGCGCGGCAGAACTGGAAAACACACGGACCTGTCAAGGAGAGTTGCGCCAGCCGACTGCGCCAGCCGAGAGAAGACACTGCACGCACTGTTTGCTACCGTTTTCTTTGATTCAGTAGTTGTTATTTACTATTTTATGATGTTTACCACTAGCATGTCTAGCTAAACACTTAGTGTTGGTCGGGCATGAATCTATGATGTATTACCTTTGAGACTTGAGCTTAATGCGTAGTTTACTTATTTGTATTAATTCTGTGCGTACTGAGACAGGTAGTTGCATGAGTAGGGGAAGCCTTGAACCGCAATCTTACTTGTGTTGCTTGCTTGTCACCTGTTAAACTAGTTGCATGCGTAGGGAAAGCCTTGAACCGCAAACTTACCGTGACAATTAGGAGTAACGAGTTAGGGTAGGCAGTTGCTACTGTGACAGGATTCGCAGCTGTTTAGTCTAGTTCTAGGATTAATAGCACATGAACTTTGAACGGAACATGCGCGTGTGTTAGGAAGCCTTTACCGGACACTAACCCAAGTAGGACACAAACTGTAGACGTTTAGAGTCGAGGATAAGGAATGCATTCATAGAGGATTGTCTGCCCAATACTTCTCATAAAGATAGTACTTAATCTCTACTGCTTGCGCACGTCTAGTGCAATTCCCCGCGTTACGATATTCGCTGTTACTCGCGCATCGCGCAAAACCCCCAATCACTCACGCAACCCCCGTTCTCTTAAGTGTAGGTTACTGGCTAAGACTCACTGCTTGCTCCCTGTGGAGATCGACCCTTACTTAACCGCTGTACTAGTGGGAGAGGAAGGAATTATATTTGACGCGCACAACGACGCGCGATCAATATGCTCCACACCCTAGATTCTCGGAATTTGATGATTCCAAAGAATATACACCTTTGGTTTACAGCCACCGCGAACTCCAGCACTTGCTATAACATCTTGCGTTGCATCTCCTGACTCCAGTTTTAATATCTGACTATTCTACGCATATCTCTAACTATTTTGAACAACTCTTTGCACAGAAGCATGTCATACAAAATCATGGGACTAACAATCTCCCACTTGGCAGCTTTTGGCCAACTACATCATTACCTTTACCGAAGTTATTCAAGTGTGAAATTTCAAGTGTCTCTACTTATGCAGATTTGTGAACTAGCAGTTGCTGCAGCACACTCTTGTTCACTTAAATGTAGGCACAGCAGACAATGAAAAGGACACAGATTTGTTCACCCAGTTCGGCCAATCTGCCTACGTCTGGGGAGGACTATTCTCCAGTCCTCAATCCACTCAACCAAAGGTTCAGATCACACTCGGTTACAACGCACGCAACCTATGCTACTTTAACCCCGTGTGGACTACTCAACACAATCAGAACAAGCTCTGATTTGTGTTAGCACACCCTCTACAATATGTCAGTCTAGAATAGCTACAATTCTCTTCAAGAACTCAGCCTATTCTATCCTACACTACTCAGCAGGGTTGCTGCAGCAACAGCTGTAACACCAGCTGAAGCACTCTGTCCGCGTCGCTCCAAGGCCTCCTGCCGAGCCGATCGAACCACTCCAAGAGCGCTGCACACTCTGAGTAACTCCCCCTCACTCAGTGACCACCTGCCACTAGTGAGTTCTTCCGCACGAACCTCGACCGAGCCTTCCACCCGTCAGTTCTCCCGCGGCTGCCTTTGATCAACCAACAAGCTCCACAGCTCTAAATTGGCTTCCAGATCAAAGCACGAATCAGTCTCTGCAAGACCTGATTCTCTTCTGCAATACGCACCACAGCTCTGCGCTCAACGCTCTGCCCGTGTGTGTTGATCGAAGAACACCTTCCGTAGCACACCCAGAAAAACCTCTCTCTGAATTTCGTGTCTACTCTCGTGTATCACTCAGCTTCGATCACCCTCTACAGCCCTCAAACCTTCTGCTTAAATACCCTCACCACTTTAAGCAATTTCCAGGTTTAGGCCATAATCCCACAAGATCAATTATCTCCTAAAATCTAGGAGATTAGATTTGATTAATATCTTCAATGCCAATCTTCTTTTCTGACAAGTGAACCGTGCTGGAAAAATGCTTAGCAGCATTTTAGAAAACCTCCTAAGAGCAAGAACACAAACTGCCATACCTCCAAAACGCACCCAGCACAAACTGTTACTCGGACAGATGAACCAGCACTTGAACCAGCACCTGCTGCAGCACCCCTGCTGTATCTGTTGCTAGCTGTTCTGCTTGATTGCTTGAGCTGCAGCAGCTCCTTGTTCACAAATGACATATGTTGGTTTTGGCAAACCTGCCACACTTGCATTATCAATCTCCCCCTTGGCATTTTGACAAAACCACTTCATAACTCCACTTCTCAGCCTGCTCTTTCTTCTCCCCCTTTTTGGAACAAATGACGAGGGGGTGTCTCTGCTGGGAGCACTTATGACGGCAATACACAGAGCCCGAGAGAGGCCCTCAGGTCTTCAAACCGGGCTGCATCCAGAGCTTTGGTGAAGATATCAGCAAGTTGTTTGGCAGACACAACATGCTGGAGCGTGATTACTTTCTGTTCAACAAGGTCACGGATGAAGTGATGACGGATGTCAATGTGCTTGGTTCTACTGTGCTGGACAGGGTTCTTGGATATGCTGATGGCACTCATATTGTCACAGTAGAGAGTCATGTCATCTTGAGCAACCCCATACTCACTCAGCATTTGCTTCATCCACAACATTTGTGCACAGCAGCTCCCAGCAGCAATGTACTCAGCCTCGGCAGTGGATAGAGAAATGCTGTTCTGTTTTCTGCTGAACCAAGAAACCAGGTTATTCCCCAAGAAGAAGCATCCTCCCGAGGTGCTCTTTCTGTCTTCTGAGCACCCTGCCCAGTCTGCATCACTGTATCCTACCAGATTTGCCTTTGTGTCTCGAGTATACCATAGGCCATAGCCCACAGTTCCCCCGACATACCGAATAATGCGCTTGACCAACTGCATATGGCTGTCTCTTGGGCTGGCTTGGAATCTGGCACAGACTCCTACTGCATAGGAAATGTCAGGACGGCTGGCAGTCAGGTAAAGAAGGCTCCCTATCATGCTTCTGTAGACAGTCTGACTTACTTCCAAACCTTGCTCATCTTTAATGGCTTTCACATGAGTAGCAGCAGGAGTACGCTTGTGACTGGCTGAGTCGAGCTGGAATTTCTTCACAAGGGCCTTGCTGTATTTGCTTTGAGCAATAAAGATCCCGTCCATTTTCTGAGTAATCTCCAAACCAAGAAAGTAGGAAAGTTCTCCTACCATGCTCATCTGAAATTCTTGCTGCATGTGTTGCACAAACTGCTTCACCAGGTGCTGGGACTTTGATCCAAAGACAATGTCATCCACATATATTTGAGCAATGATCACATCAGACCGAGTTCTTTTGACAAACAAGGTTTTGTCAGCTCCCCCTCGGTTGTAGCCATGATTTTCCAGGAAGGTTGTCAATCGCTCATACCAAGCCCGAGGAGCCTGTTTCAGCCCATATAAAGCTTTCTTCAATTTATACACCTGTTCTGGATGATGAGGATCTTCAAAACCTTTTGGTTGAGAGACATAGACTTCTTCAGAGAGATCTCCGTTCAAGAACGCACTTTTAACATCCATTTGATATAATTTGAATCCCAGGCAGCAAGACATTGCTAGAAGCAGTCTGATGGCCTCCAGGCGAGCTACTGGAGCGAATGTTTCTTCAAAGTCAAGACCTTCAATCTGAGAATATCCCTGGGCAACCAGTCTGGCTTTATTTCTTGTAATGTTGCCCTTTTCGTCAGTTTTATTTTTGAACACCCATTTTGTGTCGATGATGTTTACCCCTTTAGGTCTGTCTACCAAATCCCAGACATCGTGCCTTTCAAACTCTGCCAACTCCTCTTGCATAGCCATAATCCAGAATTCATCACTCATGGCCTCCTTGAAGTTCTTTGGTTCAAGACTGGACATGAAGCATGTATTGAGGTAGGCATGGCCTCTGGTTCTTCTTCTATCTGAGGGATTCCCAATCACATTTGTCAAGGGATGATCCTTCTGTATCTTCTTTGGGGGCTGCCTTGAAGGTGGATCAGGAGCTTCAGTGTGGAAATCCTCAGACAGACTCTCTGCTTGGTCATCTGGAATCTCTGCTTCAGCACTTGCTGTAGCATCTGCTGGAGCCGCAGCTTGTTCACTTCTGGTCTGTCTATCAGACATTTCTTCAGGATCAGAGTCTTCTTCACCAGTGTCAGACTCAGAGTTAGGTGCTTCATCTACATCTTTGACAACCACATTTATTGATTCCATGACAGTCTTTGTTCGCTGGTTGAACACACGATATGCCCTGCTGTTTGTTGAATATCCCAAGAATATTCCAGGATCACTCTTTGGATCGAGTTTCTTTCGATACTCCCGGTCTCTCAGAATGAAGCAGTCACTTCCAAAGATATGAAAGTACTTAACAGTGGGCTTTTTCTGATTCCAGAGCTCATAGCAGGTCTGCATGGTACCTCTTCGCAAGGTAACTCTATTGATGATGTAGCAGGCGGTATTCATGGCCTCTGCCCAGAATTTCAGAGGAATCCTCTTAGCATGGATCATTACCCTGGCCATTTCTTGAATTGTTCGGTTCTTCCGTTCCACCACACCATTTTGCTGAGGAGTAATGGGAGAAGAGAACTGATGTGTTATACCCCTTTGTTGACAGAACTCATCCATGTCTTTGTTTTCAAATTCTCTGCCATGATCACTGCGAATGCTGCTGATTCTAAGATTCTTTTCTTGCTCTAGCCGAGACACCAGAGACACAATGACACTCACAGTATCTGATTTTTCTCTGATAAACTCAATCCAAGTGAATCTAGAATAGTCATCAACACAGACAAATGCATACCTTTTCTTGCCTAGGCTCTCCACTTCCATTGGTCCCATCAGATCCATATGGATCAGCTGAAGAGGCCTGATGGTACCAATATCTTTGACCCGAGGATGTGAAGCCTTCTTTTGTTTCCCAATCTGACAGTCTCCACAGATGGAGTCTGTCTCTCCTTTCAGCAGTGGAATTCCTCTGACCAGCCCTTCTGTGGCAATTCTCTTTAGAGTTCTCAGGTTAACATGTCCCATCCTTTTGTGCCATAAGGTCATTTCCTCGGCCTTTGTCAGCATACATTTCTGAATCCGTGAGTTTGAACTCACATTGAGAAGGTAGCAATTGCTCTTGGATCTGGCTCCTTCCATTATGCACTTTCCAGATTTATCGAGAACTTGGCATGAGTCTCTTGTAAACTTAACTTGTTTAGTCCCATCACACAACTGGCTGATGCTGATAAGATTAGCCTTTAATCCTTCCACCAAAAGAACATTGCTCAGATTTGGCATTCCTTCTACAGCCAAAGTTCCTCTTCCCAGAACCCTTCCTTTCAGGCCATTACCAAACTTCACATTTTGTTCCAGACAGGGAGTAATATTCTTCAGAAAGGATCTTTCTCCTGTCATATGGCCTGAACAGCCACTGTCAAAGTACCAGCTTATCTTGTCTGAGGTGCTAGCTGTGCTGACAAGGGCGAGGAGCTGAGTCTGCGCATGTTTCTGCTTGGCAGATTCCCTGGGCGATGTAATTCTGGCATGAGCTGAGGAGCAGTTTCTTTGAATATGTCCTCTGCGACCACAGCTGTAACATTTCTTAAACTTCAAAGCTCTCTTGTTACGGTGAAATAGACATTGCTGCAGCAAGTCCTGGTTCACTCCTTTTTGTGTTTTTGTGCCTCTTCTTGCTGACCTGTATCTGGCCATGTTGCATTCATCTTCACTCAGATCTTCACTTTCACTGGCAGAAAGAGCTTTCTTTTTCATCCGTTTGCTGGTGCAGTTGATCTGTCGATGGCCGTAGCCTGCACAATTCCAGCATTGGACTCCTTTCTTCACTTCGTTCTTTTCTTCTTCACTCTGAGCTGGTTCCTTACCTTTCCTTTTGCTTTCACCGCCCCTCCTGAATTGTTTTCGCGAAGAAGATCTTCTCTCAGTTCTGGATTCCATGTTTTTCAGAAGCTTTCCGAGGTTCTTAACCAGCATGTTTATCTGATCATCTGGATCTGTCTGCTTGCTTTCCGCTTCTGCCTTCAAACCAACATTCTTATCCTGGGAGGTGGTGTCTCCTTTGACCAGTTTCATCTCAAATTGTTTGAGAGACCCCATCAGCTCTTCCAACCTCATGAATCTGACATTTTGTGCTTCTTCAATGGCTGTCACCTTCATGTCAAATTTTGTAGGCAGCGATCTGAGCACCTTTCTGATAAGCTTTTCTTCTGGGATGGGCTCACCAAGGGCATGAGCTTCATTTGCAAGATCACAGAGTTTAGCATTAAACTCAGTGACTGTTTCTTCATCCAGCATCCTCAGATTCTCAAATTGTGTGGCAATTATCTGGAGTCTTGACAGCTTCACTCTATCAGTTCCCTCATGGGCAGTTTGCAGAATCTCCCATGCTTGCTTGGCCATGTCACAGTTTGAGATCAACCTGAAGTTATTAGCATCAACTGCAGCAAAAATTGCATTCAAAGCCTTTGAATTACCAGTTGCTGCAGCACCTTCTTCAACAGTCCACTGCTCTTCAGGTTTTATTCTTGTCACTCCTTGCTCATCTATGGTGATTGGGGGAGACCACTGAATCACAACAGCTCTCCATGTCTTCTCGTCAATGGCCCTGAGAAAGGCCTTCATCCTAGCTTTCCAATAACCATAGTTGCTCTCTTCCAGAAGTGGAGGTCTACTCGTGCTCTGTCCTTCCTTCATTGTCTTGGCTACCTCAGAGACACTGTAGGACCTTTTAAACTCTGTGTGTCGAGTTCCCGCTCTGATACCAATTGAAATTTCAAGTGTCTCTACTTATGCAGATTTGTGAACTAGCAGTTGCTGCAGCACACTCTTGTTCACTTAAATGTAGGCACAGCAGACAATGAAAAGGACACAGATTTGTTCACCCAGTTCGGCCAATCTGCCTACGTCTGGGGAGGACTATTCTCCAGTCCTCAATCCACTCAACCAAAGGTTCAGATCACACTCGGTTACAACGCACGCAACCTATGCTACTTTAACCCCGTGTGGACTACTCAACACAATCAGAACAAGCTCTGATTTGTGTTAGCACACCCTCTACAATATGTCAGTCTAGAATAGCTACAATTCTCTTCAAGAACTCAGCCTATTCTATCCTACACTACTCAGCAGGGTTGCTGCAGCAACAGCTGTAACACCAGCTGAAGCACTCTGTCCGCGTCGCTCCAAGGCCTCCTGCCGAGCCGATCGAACCACTCCAAGAGCGCTGCACACTCTGAGTAACTCCCCCTCACTCAGTGACCACCTGCCACTAGTGAGTTCTTCCGCACGAACCTCGACCGAGCCTTCCACCCGTCAGTTCTCCCGCGGCTGCCTTTGATCAACCAACAAGCTCCACAACTCTAAATTGGCTTCCAGATCAAAGCACGAATCAGTCTCTGCAAGACCTGATTCTCTTCTGCAATACGCACCACAGCTCTGCGCTCAACGCTCTGCCCGTGTGTGTTGATCGAAGAACACCTTCCGTAGCACACCCAGAAAAACCTCTCTCTGAATTTCGTGTCTACTCTCGTGTATCACTCAGCTTCGATCACCCTCTACAGCCCTCAAACCTTCTGCTTAAATACCCTCACCACTTTAAGCAATTTCCAGGTTTAGGCCATAATCCCACAAGATCAATTATCTCCTAAAATCTAGGAGATTAGATTTGATTAATATCTTCAATGCCAATCTTCTTTTCTGACAAGTGAACCGTGCTGGAAAAATGCTTAGCAGCATTTTAGAAAACCTCCTAAGAGCAAGAACACAAACTGCCATACCTCCAAAACGCACCCAGCACAAACTGTTACTCGGACAGATGAACCAGCACTTGAACCAGCACCTGCTGCAGCACCCCTGCTGTATCTGTTGCTAGCTGTTCTGCTTGATTGCTTGAGCTGCAGCAGCTCCTTGTTCACAAATGACATATGTTGGTTTTGGCAAACCTGCCACACTTGCATTATCAAAGTGAGATCCCAAAACAAACTACTCCCGCAAATATTCTCCCCCTTATGTTGCCATACACTCGGCAAGGGGATATAATGCAAATGTTTCAACAAAATGCCAAGAAAAAAAGTGCAACAACTAAGAGAAACAAAGTTCTCCATAGGATGAGGGATTCAGATATTACTAGCTTAATTTTCTTCTGGGTCAAGCTGATGATGATAGCGGAGGTCGATGAGTATCTGGACAATCTTCCTAATGCAATAGTTTTGGTTCTCAACTGACTCCGTCAGTGCTGCTCTCTCTGCCTCCAGGAGATCTATCATCCTTCCCACCATCCTTTTTCCAATAATAGAAAATGTTGAGCTGGTCTCCTCAGTAATGGCTCCAATAGAAACTGGAGTCTAACGTTCACCAGTGGGCAGGGGAATGTCCAGAACATGCTTTCCCTTAAATAGCCTATGATCGCTCACAAGAACTTTTGAGCTGCTGGAAAGCTTTACTCCATCTTTCTTCAACTTTGGATACTGACAGATAGCTAATTCATATATTATAGAGGGAAAATCAATATTTAAGTTTACCTCTTTGAAGATGGTATGCTCTGGTATCAGGTCAAAGATCACCTTCCCAAGGTTGACCTTCTTCTCATCCCCAATCGCCTCCAGAAGTAAGGCATAGCCCTTGCTCATTTGAGATACATTGATAGAGGTCCACTAGTTGTGCTGACTCACTACATGGATCATTGCGTGCTTCGTAGATAGAACCCCAGATGTCCAATCTGCAGACCAAGTAGAGAGAGACCCCCCTATTAGCTTCCTTGCCACTGCATCCCAGTCAGCATTCTCCTCAAAGAGCACTTCAACAACATCCTCAACCTCTATACCATAAAACTCATTAATGGCCTCTGGAGTAATCTTGACCAGGCCCCTCCTGATCCATACACGTCCATTCTCTGAACTCATCTCATCACCAAACTCTTCACCAAGGCTGCCTACAACCTCCCTCACCACAGCTTCATCATATCTTTTTGCTTTCCTCAGCGAGTGATATAGCCTAGTTCTCTTGAACAGTTCAACCATGTGCTTGGAAGAAAACCTGTCTTCATTCAGCACCCTCTCAGAAACCAGGCATCTTTTCTGCACATTCTTCCACCGATCTGCTCTTGGTTTGTCAACAAACCATACTTGATTTCTCATCACACCAACTGGTTTTACTGTCTTTGTCCTTTTCCCTATTGGGGCATCATCAATACTCTTCCCTTTTCTCTTCGGCCTGCTGGATTCAGGCTGGTTAACTCTCGCTGTAACAACGTCTTTCACAGATGCTGGCTGGTCAACATCATTAAGAATGTCTATAACTGGAACTTCTTCTGCTGATGGGGATTGGCTGTCTTCAGATTTATCTGACTCTATATCCTCTGCTCCAACTACTTCAGACCGTTCCTTCCCTTGGGATAAGCCCTCAGCAATCGCCTGTTCACAGCACTAGTTGGACTCCACATTCTCCTCCTCGGATTCCTCATCAAGTTCCTCTGATTCTCATTCATTATCAGGAGCTGAGATCCCTTGAGCGTGGACCACTTCAACCTAGCCCGCTCCCCCAGCATTTGTGCCAAGGGTATCCTCAGCCATCATATCAACAACTGCCTCTTCAGTCCCTTCCGTACCACCCTTCGTGGTTTCTTTGTTCACAGAAGGTTCAACAACCGCTACAACAGTTTCCTCAATAGTGGGCGCAACAACCCCTTCAACATTTACCTCAACATTAACCGGAATAAGAATTACCTCAACCGTAGACACAATAGCAGCTTCCTTAGCAATTCAATCGACATCTTCTGATGCTTTTATCAGCAATTCAAGCTCTGCTGCTTGATGCCTCAATCATTCTGCTCTCTCCTTGGCAACACGAATCCTCTCTTCGACGGCTTTTTCCTCAGCTTCAGCTCTAGCCACCTCTGCAACTAGTCTGTTAGCTTTCTTCTTAGCAACCAACTCAGCTTTCATACTCTCATTCTCTTCTTTAATTTTTCTTTGAGTCTCAGCATCAGTCACAGCCTTCCTCTTCATCTCCGCCTTTTCTTCCGCTTTTCTTTTCTCTTCGCCCTTATCGACGACTTTCTTGAAGGCAGTTCTTTTAGGCTTAGGCGTCGGAGCTTCCCTTTTGGCCGGATCTTGAGGCTCAGACACCCCCCTCATTCTGAAAAGGACTTCTCCGCATGCAAGTCCTTTTTAGAGGATGTCTTTCTTATAGCTTTCTTAGACATGGAGCTTTATGGGCGGCTTTGCAGCGTCGTTCTTTTCTAAAGATTTCAGTTGGCGGCACTATTGCCAGAGGTACATATGGATCAAGCTTGGTGGAGGCGGGGGCGGCTTGGGATGCACCGGAGTTTGTCACTGGAGAAACTTCACGGGTGTTCACCATTCTGATTTTGAGGGTTTGATCGTTGGAGAAGCTGGCCTTGATGGAGAGAGAATTTCTGACTTCAATTTCCAGGGTTTTCTTTTCTGATGAGAGATGTACCATATTTCCAAAAGTAAAGCAGCTTCCAAAAATCTCTCGCATATCTCTTCTTTCCCGCTTCAAATAATTGGCCTAGATTTGGCCCATATTCAATTCCTTCGGAAGTTTGTTGAAGATTTGAAATAGCACTCAGATAGGAAATGTTATAACATTAGCTGAAATATAAGTGTAAATTTCCTTTCAGTTTTCTGATACCCCAAACTTTAGCCCTCTTCTTTATTCAAGGACTACCAGAAGTCATGCCATGATTAATTTCTATCATGAACAGTCCCAACTCAGACCTCAAAGTGTCGAATTGTTGTGTGCTTAAAGCCTTCGTGAAGATATCAGCTTTCTGGCAATCTGTGCGAACATGAGTCAAGATCAACTGCTTCTCCACAAACAAACGAATATAGCGGTGTCTAGTCTCTATATGCTTTGTCCATGTGTGTTGGACTGGATTCTCCGATATGCTGATGGCGCTCATATTGTCACAATACAATGTCATAACATCCAGTTAAACACCATATTCCTCCAGCATGTGCTTTATCCATATCATCTGCTGAGCACTACTCCCAACTGCTATGTATTCAGCCTCTGCAGCTAAGACCATTAGATTTTAACAGCTTCTAAGTGAGCCACTGGTGCAAAAGTTTCCTCAAAGTCAACCCCATCAATCTGTGAGTAACCTTGTGTCACCAATCTAGCTTTGTTTCTAGTGATGTTCCTCTATTCATCAGACTATTTTTGAACACCCATTTTGTGCCAAACACGTTCACATCAGCTAGTTGTGGAACCAATTCGCAGACATCATTCCTGACAAACTCTCCAAGTTTTATCTGCATATCCATAACCTAGTACTCATCTGCTATGGCATCCTGTACTCGTTTGGGTTCGATGGTAGATACAAAGCAAGTAAAGCGAACCATCTCTTTGTAATTCTTCTTAATCCCTCGAGTGACCATACTCCCCCTTGGATTGCCAATGACATTGGTCAAAGGATGGTGTTTCTGAACATGACATGAAGGAATCATCTCGATCTCCTCTTCCGCATCAGTCCTTTCCTTAGCATGTTCCTCTACAACAGGTGTCTGTGAATCAGCCTCTATTACAGCATCCTCTGCTGAGACCTCAACATCACTTACTGCATCTTCATCAGCAACCTGTGGAATGCAACTTTCTGCATTGTCAGTGGTATTCAGTTCTCCATCATCTATCACAACATTCGACGACTCCATAATAGTCTTTGTCCTCTGATTGTAGACTCTGTTAGGCATGGCTGTTACGGGAGTATCCTAGGAAAATCCCTTCATCACTTTTGGCTTCCAGCGTCTTCTTATACTCTCTGTCATCTAAAATATAGCACGTAGTACCAAATACATGAAAATATTTTACAGTAGCCTTCTTACCATTCCATATCTCGTAGCACGTTTTATCAGTACTCCCCCGCAGTGCTGCATGGTTAAGTACTATGTGACAAGCCGTGCTAAGAGCCTCTAGCCAGAAGTGAAGTGCTACATCTTTGGCCAGTAACATCGTCCTTCCCATTTCCACAATTGATTTATTTTTCCTTTCAACGACTCCATTCTATTGCGGGGTCAGTGGTGAAGAGAACTTATGTGTGATGCCTTCTTTCTTGCAGAACTCCTCAAATGACTGATTCTGAAATTCTCTGCCATGATCACTTCGGATAAACACAAGAGGTAATCCTTTCTCACCCTGTAATCTGGTAATCCGATCAATAAGATGCTCAACAGTCTCTAATTTTTCACTAAAAAATTCAACCCAAGCATATCTACAAAAATCATTAACACTTACCAGAGCATACCTTTTTACACCAATCCCCTCTACTTGGAATGGTCCAACAAGATCCACATGGAGAAGCTCAAAGATACGCTTCATGTTTATCTGAGTGGTTGCTGAGTGACTGGCTCTAGTCTGTTTCCCAATCTGACATCCTCTGCAAACTCTGTTCTCCTTTTCTTTGATAATAGGAAGCCCTCTCACCAGTTTCTTGCTTGACAACTTCTTCTGAGCTTTCAGATTTAAGTGCCCAAATCTCCTATGTCACAGATTCATCTCGTATGTCTTAGTAAGTAAACAGTTTGCATCCGAAACAGCTACTACAATATATAACAAATAGCAGTTGTTAGTAGCACGACTGCCACGCATCACACAGTCACCATCATCATTAAGAACTCTGCACGAATTTCAAATAAATTTTACGTCACAAAAGTCATCACATATCTGGTTGATACTGATGAGATTTGCATGTAGACCCTCAATATAAAGTACGTTTGTTAGAATGGGTAATCCAGGTAGTTCCAGGACACCTGCTCGAACAACTTTTCCTTTTCCACCATCTCCAAAAGTTACTGATCTCCCATCCAGAGGTGTTAGATGCTTAAGAAAAGCTGAATTACCTCCTTTCCATATCTTTTTGGTCTCCATTCTTGCATCATACGTATCTCAGTACGTCCATAGTCAGCTAGGAACTTCCTACACTTTTTCTGTTTGTATCCTTGAGTATGGCAATAATGACATATCCTGGTATCTCTAGTCCATGGAGTGTTACAGCGATTACTGTAAACAAAGCTGGAACTTCCCCGTGATGTCTCTCCTCTGACAAACTGTGTCTTGCTTTTGCTACTTCGAGATGTGTTCCCAATACCAGACCGTCCTGCATCATACCTCTGAGCACCAAGGATCTCATTCAAATCTTTAATTCCAAAATTAATCATTCTTATTCTCTTTCTCAGATTATCCAGCTCCTGCTTAGTCTCACCATGATCACGAATCTCCTTATTGAGTCTGATCTTTGTCACAGCAAGCTCCTTATTCAGTCCTTTCTTCTGCTCCTTTAACTGCGTGATAGTGACACTGAGTTTTCCATTCGTCTTCACAACTAGCTTCCACTTGGCGTACATATCTCTCAAGTTTCTCCTCAGAGTCTCCTCATTGATCTCCTCAACATCACTAGAGTCAGTGTCGCTGTCAGGGTCTGATTCCTCTGATCCTTCCTTAGCAGTTAGTATGACAACCTCTGTGACATCCCCAGCATCAAGGTAAGCGTTTGCTATAGTTGTTAGTGCAACAAAGTTACTCTAATCTTCCCCATTATCATTGCTCTCAGACTCATCATCACTGTATGTTGCTACCATGGCTTTCTTCTTCATCAGTGTGTTAGCACAGTGCCATTGTATGTGACCGTATCCTTGACAGGCTCTGCATTGAATCTCTTCATTTGGATTTTGATCATTCTCCCTACGCTTGCCTTTTTGGAATTTGTCATCTTTCCTTACAGGATATATTTGGTCACTATGCTCCTCCTCCTCCTCCTTCCCTTGGTATCCATGATCACTATGAGCCTTGTAATTTGATCTTCTCTTGTCCATCTTTTTCATGAACCTTCCAAACTGTTTGGCCATCATAGCTACTTGACCATCCTCCATCTCATCATCAGACTCTGTGTGAGCATTAGTTACTGCGGACTTTAGAGCAATTCCTCTAGTCTTTTTCTCTCCTGTCTTTCTGCTGTTCATCTTCATCTCATAGACTTTGAGAGATCCTATGAGAGAGTCCATCTTCATGTTCTCCAGATCAGTAGTTTCATCAATGCTTGTTACCTTGACATCAAACATCTGAGGAAGTGACCTGAGAACCTTTTCGACCTGCTCAGCCTCTGACACATGCTTCCCAAGTATGCCCATTTCATTCACTATATCCATCAACGGTTGTTGAAGTCAGCTATGGTCTCATCATCCTTCATCATCAGCTGCTCAAAGCTAAGCCTCAACATCTGCATTTTGGTCTTCTTTACCTTAGCATCTCAAAAATTTGTTTCTAATGGTCCATGCGACCTTTGCTATCTCAACACCAGCTATCAACGTATAGTTGCGCTTATCCACGGTAGAGATAATAGCATACAAATCTTGACTATTCCCTTGGAAACAGCTTCTTCTCCATCTCAGTCCAGTCTTTTTCTGGCTTTGGTGCTTTTACTCCAATAGCATCTGTAGCACCTAGTGGTACAACCCAACCTTCAACAATAGCTTTCCACGCATACTCATTTACCGATCTGACTTACAGTAGCCAAACTCATCTTCCTCCAAACTGGAAGGTCTCCTCATATCTCTTCCACTCATTCTTTGTGTGTCGGATGCCCGCTCTAATACCACTTGTAGTTCTAGTACGGATGATAGAACTTGTCCCAACAGTTGTTATGACAACTCCTGAGGAAACGCGTTAGGAATGTTTCGACTATTTTGAGTGAAAGTATATACTGTAAAGTAAATACGAGACACAGAGATTTGGTAACCAACTTCGGGACAATGTGTCTGTAATGTGGGGGGGGGGGGGGGGGGGGGGGGGTTCTCCTAACCCCAACAAGCAGAAATTGACTAATAACGATCAGACCACGAAGTACAAACTTGCAAGACTCCCTCTTCAAGTCCTTCTACCACTGACTCGTCTAGATGCGCATTGAGCTCCCCTCAGTGTAGAGATCCCTCTCTATGGCTTGTCAAAACAGCTTCGTTCTCCCGACCAGCTGCTCGTCTACTCAACGTCCTCCCGGATTTGCTGGCTTCCTTCCGGATAGCTGGACTGATCTATTTTGCAAGAGGATTTGTGAAACGTATAGCTTCAGCAGATACTCCTGGTTCTCGTGCTTGAGTGATAACTTTGCTCCGATCTCCGATAGGTGCACTCAATCACTTAACCTCGACGAGAGAGCTACATGAACGTCCGTGATCTTCAACTTCGTTCCACCTTCAATTTACGGCCAATGATCGCGCGTCGTTGTGCGTGTCAAATTAATTCCTTCCTCTTCCACTAGTACAGCGGTTAAGTAAGGGTCGATCTCCACAGGGAGCAAGCAGTTCAGTTTTAGCCAGTGACCTACACTTACGAAGATTGGGGGGTGAGTGATTGGGTTGCGCAGTGCGCAAGTGAACAGTTGTAAAACGTAGGGAAATGCACCAAACGTGCGCAGGCAATAGAGATTAAGTACTATGACTATGAGAAGTATCGACGCAGACAATCCTTTATGAGTGCATTCCTTATCATCGACTCTAAATGTCTATAGCTTGATTTTACTTAAGTTAGTGTCCGGTCAAGGCTTCCTAACATGTGCGCATGTTCCGATCAAAGTTCATGTGCTATTAATTCTTGCACTAGACCTAAACAACTACGGATCCGATCAAGGTAGTAATTGCCTATCCTAGCGCGTTACTCCTAGTTGGCACCGTCAGGATACTCAACTAGTTTAACAGACAACAACAAGCGACAAGAGTAAGATTGCGGTTCAAGGCTTCCCCTACTCATGCAACAAGCTGCCAGTAATGTGCACAGAATTAATATAAGCAAGCAAGCTATGCATTAAGCGCAAGTCTCAAAGGAAATACTCATAGATTCATGTCCAACCGATACTAAGCGTTTAGCTAGACATGCTAGTGATAAACATCATAGATTAGTAAAATAAGGTCTAATGTATCTGAGAAACAAGTAGCAAACAGTGCGTGCAGTATGCTTCTCGGCTGGCGCAGTCGGCTGGCGCAAGTCCTCTCAACAAGTCCGTGTGTTTTTCAGTTTGCCGCTCTCTCGCTCTCTTGTGGTCCTCTGATGATGATCGTCGTCTCTTTAAACCCTAGACCTCCTCCCCTTTATATACTGCTCGAGAGGTCCATCCTTGGCAACTTCCAAATCTGGTCATGTCAGGATTAGGAAATACTGGACTCTGCGCCTGGCGCACGGCGTACTGCTTAGCGTATTGGTCGGCAACTCTACTGTGTCTCACCATTTCTTCTGTTTACGCCGCTAGCTCCGCAGGCTGTGTGCTGTGCGTCCTAAACGCTGCCTGTTAGAGCGTATCCGGCTTAGGCCCTCGTTTTGCCCTGAAATACAAAAACACTGGAAACCAGTAATCTTGTACACAAAATAATGCAAACAAGCATAGGGTTATGATCTAAATAATGCGTATAAATAGGCTCTATCAAACCCCCCACACTTGCCCCTTGTTCGTCCTCGAACAAGTACTCAAGCACGGATACCATTACCTCTCTAGAGTCTAGCGCACAGTTTTGCACCATGGCGCGATCTGCGCTGCTGAACACCTTGCGCTGCTCTACCACCTGCGCACATCTGCTCTCAACAGTTTCAAGTATAGTAATTTCGAAATTCATTACCTCTCAGCTGGGATGAAAAATTATTTTGGATGGCTGGGAGATAGCTCTTCATAGGCTCCAGGTTGTCAGCTCTTGCTCCGAGGATGGGTATATGGTTAACAGCGCAAGCTTCTTCCGATGCGTGATTCTTCCGCGCACTTCCTGGGAACTCAAGCCTTTTTTTTCATGATGATTTTTCCTTTTGTGAACTTGCGCACGCTGGTGCTTATCAGTGCGCATGCTGATTCTTTTGTAACGCATATCATCTGCTGGTATTTTTCTTTCGTACAGCTTTGTCTATGGTTCCTATCTTCCCAGAACGGTTCTAGTCTCGGCCTCCGGATAACAGCTATAGAACACCGCCCCGCTCTCCCTCCTTGGTCTATCTGCGCAGGTCGGCGCACGCGTTTACACCCACGCCCGCCTTCCTTAGCTCGACTTCCAGAGGGAAGGTGGTCTGTTTTCCCACCTCGCCACGCTTTGGGTATTTCGCCTTTGGCATCTGCGTGACTGAGCGCACTCTCTTGCTCCGAAGGTCGCAAAGCACTGGCCTCCACTCGCGCTCTCGACCATATACCTCTCCTCTGAAGCGCGAGCGACTAACCGCCTCTCTGGAGCGTTTCTGTCAACTCCACATACCCTGTTTATCCCAACTAACAGGAGTAGAAAAAATGAAAAAATATACTAAAAACAGTTGATAGCGCACGGCGCAATATGGATAGCGCAAACAAGCTGATCAGTGCACGCAACCCGCACACAGCGCACTACTGCTACTGTTTCCTTCAATTAAACTAAGCTACACTAAAATGCTCAAAAAAAACCGTGAAATGTAAGTGTAACGCTCCCCCCCCCACACTTAAACAGAGACGTGTCCCCACGACTCAAGCTCAAGCGCACGGAGGCGGCGCACACGCATGCAAGCAAAAATAAAGAACATAAGAAAGAAAAACATGTAAAAGTAAAACGAGTCGGGTTACCTCCCGACAAGTGCCTTTGTTTAACGTCGCTGGCTCGACTATACCTCGTTACGTCCCCAAATGTGTGCCAGCGACCTCCCCCACTCTTGCTCCTGAGTAACCCTGCGCTTGTGCAAGTGCTGTGGTCTGCTTGATCCTGCGCAAAGGGTGAGAAGGGTAGTCAACATAGATAATATGTGAGAAGTCTGCAGTAACGAGGGTAGATGAAGAGGAAGAAGAAATGTGAGCAATAGTTTCCAGTTCTCCCTCTGGTGCATCTGGTGGCGGCTCTGGCGCAATGCTCATGCACCATCCAGTCTGGATGCGCTTGGGAACTAGCTCGCCTTGCGCATTTTCCTCCACTGTGATTCCTCCCTTCTTAGGCACAACGTGCACTGGACTGACCCATTTGCTGTCCGAGATGGGGTAGATGACTCCTGCGTCAAGCAACTTTAAAATCTCCTTCTGCACTACCTCCATCATGTTCGGATTTAATCTGCGCTGAGCCTCCCTGGATGGTTTGGCACCATCTTCCAATAGAATCCTATGCATGCATACGTCAGGGCATCACTCCGGGCAGATCTGCAAGTGTTCATCCTATGGCGCGCTGGTTCTTGCGCAGCACCTGCTGTAGGCGCACTTCCTGCTCCTCTTCTAATCCTTTCTTGATGATCACTGGCAGGGTGTCCTCATTTCCCAGGAAAATGTATTTGAGGTGTTCTGGGAGTTGTTTCAGCTCAACCTTGGGTGCCTGTTCAATAGAGGGCAAGATTTTTTTAGCAGTGCAAATATGAACTATATCATGTACCTGTGTGGACTCTGGTTCAGCACTGCTCGGCTCGTCTTCCTGCTCCTCCAACTCTGCTTGTGCCAGTGGTTCTGGTCCTATTGTTGCGCTTGCGCATTGCGCATCTGTGACTAAATCATCCAAGTTGTCCATTGCGTGCACTGTGGCGTCCTCATGTGGGTGTTGCATCCCTTTGAATATGTTGAAATGAATTTCTTCACCATCCACTTCCATGGAGAGTGTGCCCCTCCACACGTCTATTTTTGTGCACGCGGTCATAAGGAAAGGTCTGCCAGTAGGATCTGCGCACTGCTGGTGCTTGATTCGCCCTCCATTTCTAGCACATAAAAATCTGCTGGGAACACCAGCTCTCCTACTCGCACAAGAACATCTTCTATCATGCCTGCAGGTTGTTTGCACGATCGATCTGCTAGCTGAATGGTGAGACCTGCAGGCTTTAGTGGTCCAAGGCGCAATGTCGCATATAGAGAATAAGGTAACAAATTGATGGATGCGCCTAAATCAATCATGCAGTTGCTTACCGTGGTTTTACCTAGAGTGCATGGGATAGTGAATGTACCTGGGTCTCGGCCCAGACCAAGTACCCGCACCTTCCCCTGCCCAGCCGTCCATTCCAAGGTCCCCTATAGCCGAACCCATCATTAGCACCAGCTCAGAATCGCTATGGGACCGCGTTTCAGAGGATGACGGCGAGGCGCAGCCTGTCGCCCTATCAGTTGTACCGCCTTCCTCCAGCTCCGAATATACGACGGATTCTTCAGAGGAGGAGGCGCATAGTTCAGCGGCTGCGTCCAGCTCAGATGACCTCTAGAGCTGCGGAGGGGAGCGCTTATTTCTTTCGGGTGGTGTCTATTTTTCTTTATGTGGTGAACTTTATTTGCTATTATGTTGCTATATTTGTGTTGAACTCTTGTGCTCCATATTTTTTGTGCCCCTATGCTATATTTGCGCTGCTTTGACCTTTTGTTCTTAGGCTTTTATGTTCTTTATTTTTGCTTGCATGCGTGTGCGCATCCTCCGTGCGCTTGAGCTTGAGTCGTGGGGACATGTCTCTGTTTAAGTGTGGGGGGGGGAGCGTTACACTTACATTTCACGTTTTTTTTTTAGCTTTTTAGTGTAGCTTAGTTTTATTGAAGAGAATAGTAGCAGTAGTGCGCTGTGTGCGGGTTGCGCGCACTGTTCAGCTTGTTTGCGCTATCCATCTTGCGCCGTGCGCTATCAACTATTTTTAGTAGTTTTTTTCGTTTTTTTCTGCTCCTGTTAGTTGGGATATACAGGGGATGTGGAGTTGACAGAAACGCTCTAAGAGAGGCGGTTAGTCGTTCGCGCTTCAGAGGAGAGGTATATGGTCGAGAGCGCGAGTGGAGGCCAGTGCTTCGAGACCTTCGGAACAAAGAGTGCGCTCAGTCACGCAGATGCCAAAGGCGAGTTACCCAAAGCGTGGCGAGGTGGGAAAACAGACCACCTTCCCTCTAGAAGTCGAGCAAAGGAAGGCGGGCGCGGGTGTAAACGCGTGCGCTGACCTGCGCAGATAGACCATGGAGGGAGAGCGGGGCGGTGTTCCATAGCTGTTATCCGGAGGCCGAGACTGGAACCGTTCTGGGAAAGATAGGAACCATAGACAAAGCTGTACGAAAGAAAAATGCCAGCAGATGATATGCGCTACAAAAGAATCAACATGCGCACTGATAACCAGCGTGCGCACAGACCACAAAGAAAAAATCATCAAAAGGCTTGAGTTCCCAGGAAGTGCGCGGAAGAATCACGCATCGGAAGAAGCTTGCGCTGTTAACCATATACCCATCCTCGGAGCAAGAGCTGACAACCTGGAGCCTAGGGAGAGCTATCTCCCAGCCATCCGAAATGATTTTTCATCCCAGCTGAGAGGTAATGAATTTCGAAATTACTATACTTGAAACTGTTAAGAGCAGATGTGCGCAGGTGGTAGAGCAGCGCAAATTGTTCAGCAGCGCAGACCGCGCCAGAGTGCAAGACTGTGCGCTAGACTCCAGAGAGGTAATGGTATCCGTGCTTGAGTGCTTGTTCGAGGACGAACAAGGGGCAAGTGTGGGGGGTTTGATAGAGCCTATTTATACGCATTATTTAGATCATAACCCTATGCTTGTTCGCATTATTTGATGTACAAGATTACTGGTTTCCAGTGTTTTTGTATTTCAGGGCAAAACGAGGGCCTAAGTCGGATACGCGCTACCAGGCAGCGTTTAGGACGCGCATCACACAGCATGCGGAGCTAGCGGCGCAAGCAGAAGAAATTGGCAGAATCGACCACGGTGCGCCAACCGATTGCGCTACACACATGCCGTGCGCCAGGCGCAGATAAGGGTGTTTCCAAATCCTGACATGACCAGATTTGGAAGTTGCCAAGAGTGAGCCTCTGAGCAGTATATAAAGAAGAGAAGGAGGCTAGGGTTTCATCATCATCACACATTCACACATTCGAACATCGCGGCACAGTTCGTACACCAAGGAGGCACTGCCCACCAGGACTGGAAAACACACGAGCTTGCTGAGAGGACTGCGCTAGCCGACTGCGCCCGCCAAGACTACAACCTGCACGCACTGTTTGCTATTGTTCTCTTGGATACTCTAGTTATTATTTACTGTTTCTATGATGTTTATCACTAGCATGTCTAGCTAAACGCTTAAGTATCGGTTGGACATGAATCTATGAGTATTTCCTTTGAGACTTGCGCTTAATGCATAGCTTGCTTGCTTATATTAATTCTGTGCACATTACTGGCAGCTTGTTGCATGAGTAAGGGAATCCTTGAACCGCAATCTTACTCTTGTCGCTTGTTGTTGTCTGTTAAACTAGTTGAATAGCCTGACGGTGCCAACTAGAAGTAACGCGCTAGGATAGGCAATTACTACCTTGATCGGATCCGTAGTTGTTTAGGTCTAGTGCAAGAATTAATAGCACATGAACTTTGGTCGGAACATGCGCACATGTTAGGAAGCCTTGACCGGACACTAACTTAAGTAAAATCAAGCTATAGACATTTAGAGTCGATGATAAGGAATGCACTCATAGAGGATTGTCTGCGCCGATACTTCTCATAGTCATAGTATCTAATCTCTATTGCCTGCGCACGTCTAGTGCAATCTCCTACGTTTTACAACTGTTTACTCGCGCACTGCGCAACCAAATCACTCACCCCCCCCCCCCAAATCTTCGTAAGTGTAGGTCACTGGCTAAAACTGAACTACTTGCTCCCTGTGGAGATCGACCCTTACTTAACCACTGTACTAGTGGAAGAGGAAGGAATTAATTTGACGCGCACAACGACGCGCGATCACACACACCTACTCGCTCAAGTTAATTAAATAGCTCGACAATGTTGAACGTTATCGAAATTGTGGTAGTATAAATACTAGTCCAATCACGGTGTTGAAACAATATTTATATTCGAGTGACCTCGAGTCGAACCCAAAAGAAAACCTTAGATTAGTCTAAAGCTAGCTAGTAATGCCTAATGTAAGTCTACTAAATAAGGAGGGATTTTTTTTTCTCTAAGTGAGGTATCTCTAGTGAATACTAAAGACAAGATGAAATATAGTCTAAGAGAAAATAATAGAAAAAGCGTAGTCGGAATCCTACTTCACCCCTAGGTCATGTGATTAGTAACACAATACTTGTCTAAATTTATGAGTAAATTCGAGTGATGGTTCTAGGCTAAGATATCACACATCCTAAATTCAACTCTCGCTCCTTCTCTAGAATGGGAATAATACCTAAATAGTACGGTTCTCAAACTCTCGCTCTATTGAACCGCATAGAACTAAAGTCTCCTAATCTCAACATCTCGGTCTTTTTGATAGTTAACTAAAGTCGCTCAATACTTAGCCTAGTGGAATGTCTATGTTGGCAAAAATCTTGGAAGTGACGATTAAAAAGAAAAAGCAAAAGAAAGAAAAGACGACGATTGGAAAAAAGCAAAATTGTGCTTGCAAAACAAAGAGCTTCTACGGGAGATTAATTGCATTCTGATCGTCTAGCTCGGAGGTGAAAAGAGTAGTGTTCAAGGGTTGGATTGGTTGGGAGATCCAAAGGTTAAGTAAAAGCTGTGTACGGATAGTACTGGTTAGTTGTTTAGACGCTTTGTAACCAACAAACATATCCTCAATATAGAGCATCTCTTTTCACAAAATCCTTCCGGTTGATACTGGAAGGTATTGGTTTTACTTAGTCACCAATTGGTACCAAGGTTTCCACTATACATAAATGAGTAAGCCATTTAATTTTTATTTATTCACCTGCTGTCTTACCTCTCAGGGAAGACACCTCTTCTTTACCTGAGAGGGAAAGCTAACCTAACGATCCAACAATTGGTAAGAGAGCCAAGGCTATAGACTTTTGTTAGCTTTGTAGGTACATGGCCGCAAACAGCTCAATCAATGATTCATTTTGGAAGCCATTAGTGCTGAAACTTGGCGAATACGATTGGTGGACCCAATAAATCGAAGCCCACATATGCTCATTAGATGGACAACTCTGGAGGGTAATCGATCAGGGACCGATACCTATCAGGGAGAGCACCGATCCCACAAAGGAAAAGAAAAAGGAAGACTAAAGGTTGAAGACTACAAAGCACTAGAAAAGAATTACCGAGCCAAGAAAGTACTGTATTCTTCACTCTCCCCCAGAAACCTGAAAAAGGTCTTAAGGTACAAGACAGCCCAAGACATTTGGAATGGACTCTTGAGACTTTACGGAGGGAATGAAGACATTAAGAAAAATTCTGCCGCCAAAGACTACGAAAGTGCTCTATAAGGCAAAAACGAGTCTCTAGAGGACTTCCACACTCGCTTCCAAACTTATGTCGGACAAATGGAATTTCTAGGAGAAACACTCCCCAAATGGAAAGTAACTCATCATTTCCTACAAACACTAAATGATAAGTGGGACGCGGTAACTTTGGCACAGAGCAACATTAAAAAGATAACGCTGGAAGAACTGGTTGCATGTCTTCAGAGCAATGCGGGAATCATAGAAAGAAAACTGGCTAGAAGGGAACCAGATGAGACTCATTCAATCCCCCTCAAGATCGAAAAGGCCTTCGACCTTACTCAAACAGATGAACATAATGAGGAAGAAGATGAGAACACAACACAAATGACAAGAGCATTCAAAATGGCTAGAATTAATGGGGAACGGAACTTTGCCAAGAAAAAGCTAGGAAAGAGATGTACCTCTGAGGAAAGCAAGGATATTTTGTGTTATCACTGCCAACGGAAGGGGCCATGCTAAGGATGCATGCATGCTTGATGGCTCACTCAAATACCTCTGAGGTAACATCTCCTTCCTCACTCAATAATCCTGTTTATACTGACTCAGAATTTGTTGATGTAATAAGAGGACTACTGAAAGAGAATGACAGACTCAATGAACTTCTGGAGGAAAGAGATGAGATAATCATAGGGATGATTGAGAACAACCAATTGTGGGCTAACAAGGCAATGAAATTGGAGAGGGAAATGAAAGCACAAGATGGTCACTCACTTACCTGTGAAGAATATATGCTAAAGATCAAACATGTGGAAACCAACCTGAATCAACTGAAGACCGACAATGCAGAACTACAACACTCCTCCTGAATCAACTGAAGACCGACAATGCAGAACTACAACACTCCTTGAAAATTCCTAAAGAAGAGGAAGACAAGAGGAAATAGAGTTGGATAAAGGAGCAAGAAATAGCTAAAGCTGAAGGGCAACGCAAAGCTACTCAGAACGCTTCACCAGATCAGGGGTAGGATTCTCAAAGAAAATGATCCCTCAAGAGAATCAATCAAAATCAAAAGACCTTGTCCAGTCAGGGAATACATGTAACTGCTCGTGCCTGAATTCCCTTACAGGGATTAGACCATTCAAAGAGATTAAATATCCCACTGAAAGCTCAGTGCCCTTTGATGCTAAGAAGGCATACACAATCTGGAAAAAGCAATCCCTGAATAGAGAACCCTCCAGCATAAACTTCCAAACAAGAAAGGATGACAGATCAGTACCCGCCGGAAGAAGAAAATACGTAGGACTTAAATGTCATCGCATATGCTGGCATTGTGGTAAGGAAGGACACTATAGAAGAGATTGCCACCAAGTCAAGAAGCTTGAAAAGAAGAATCAAAGATTCCATGGAGCAGCTGCCTAGGAAACCGAGAACCAGTCCAAGGATTAAGATTGAACTAGCTGAAACTATCATTGATTCAAAGCCATCGTCTAAAGCTAGTAAGCCCAAGCTTGTCTGGGTATGCAAAAACTGACATTTCCCTTGCAGGTAGGAGTGATGTATAGTGGTTTTACTCATTGCTTTTTGGCATGAAGGTTTCCACTATAAATTGTGAGTGTTCGCATCTTGTTTTAAGTTTTTCATTTCCGCTGCAATTACTGAATCTCTCATTACATTACCATTCGAGTAACTTATCTGAAACCTTAAAACTGCAATACCTCTCGGATAACCCAAAACTGAGTTATTCAAGAGGGAACGCTAGCTAACGATTCAACAGTAAGCCTTCTCTCAAATTAGGTCAAGAAAGCTAATTTTCATAACCTCTTCCTAAAAAACCACGCTTTCAAATTACATGGGGTGAATTATTGGCTTATATAATTACACTGCCCGTACTAGTCTATGCGATGGGGACAGTATTGGCATAGTAGCTTCAGGATTAGCTTTTGACCGTATTGGTCTTATGGTCATACTGGCTCATGCAATACGGATACCGTTCACACAACAACCTTTAAAAGCTGATTTGACCTACTTACCTTTTCAGTGACATACATTTTGTTCCAGTCGGACACTCTATGTGGGTTTGGCAAGCTTCCGAAGGAAAGTATATCAGCTTGCCCAGATTTTTGGGTTGTTGTTGTTTAAATCTTCGCACGAAGCATCATTTTGCTTTAGATGATCTCGGAAGCCTCTTTTTGATGATATTTGACCTGGAACAATGTAAAAGAGATAAATGACAACTTTGTTTTTGAAAACATACTTTTTCTTACCTATTTTTCCTCAAAACTCCTACTAGAACTTCAACTCTGGCTCTAACAGGAATCGAACTCTAGGCGCTGAGAGTTTTGATGTCTTTTTGCCACTAGAACACGCTCTAACTAAATTCTAGAATAAATAAGGTGAATAATTAGTCAATATTTCAACTGATCATTGCCTTTGGTGCTTATAATTAGCGTCTTGTTTAGAGAAGTAAGAACTTTTTCTCAACTTGACCGTAGAAGCACTTGCAGGCAGCAGCCAGACATCAACCACAAACCGTCTTATCAATTTCTTTATGCGGAGGTGATGTCCCTCACTATACTCATCTACGCAAAAGCACAAAAAGATCCACAGCTGCATAAGCTCAATGGAATTCTTATCTCAATAACCAAAGGTAATTGCAATATTCTTGTGCACAAGGAATGAAAACAGAAAAGTGTTTAAATACTACTGCTACTTGCAATTTAACACGTCATGGCCTTAGGTGACTCCTGGTGGAGAGTTGTAGATCAAACCATTCACCTTCCTTCTCCAATACGGCTATGCAGCATTGCCTCGCTATCGCTGACATCGATAGGAGGTGTCAAGGAGCCCCCTGTGGTCGACTGACCTCTATTCTCATGTTGGCTTCTGCTCTTCTGAAATGACCCACCAGAAGTTGAAGTGCCTCCCTCATTTTCAAAGGAGTTTGTAATGTCCGCAAAATCATAATCAGTCAGGTAGCTGGGCTTTGATGTGACGGGGCTTATTTGGATGTCTCCAGACAGCATTGAGACCACACGAGACATCGACGGCCGCATCATTGGAGATGCCTGGGTGCATAAGAGTGCTACTTGAATGAATCGAAGAGCTACATTTTCATCAAATTCCTCGAGCAAAGGATCAACAAGTTCCAAACTCCTGTTATTTTCATAAGCATTCCATGCCTACAAGCAAGATTTTCAGCCTGAGAGACCAAGAACTAATAAAAATAAACAGCAAGGGTTTAGTCCAAGGCGTACCCACTCAAGGAGATAAATTCTTCCACCACTCAAGTTAGTGTCAGTATTTGGGCGGCCCGAGACAAGCTCTAAAACGACAACACCGAATCCAAAGACATCAGCCTTTTCTGTCAGATGTCCACGCATTGCATACTCAGGTGCCAGATAACCGCTGAATAGAAATTAACAATTCATAAAAAATGAGGCATCGCCGGACAATGGTCAGCAAATACTGTATGCACATGCCCGGACAATTAATATCAGTGATAGTAATTTTAGATTCCAACCTGCCCGAGGTTAACAACTAGCTCATTCACTGGGTTGTTAATGACGTGTTTTTTTAGGACTATTTTATTTTTTTGAAGTAATATATTTACTGAAATACTTAATGTAATTTAACTTGACATAAATACTTAACTTATTACTATTCATCATCTCTTTCGTCACCACCCTAAACCCTCCCCATTATCCCACCAATCATTTCCACCACCACCACCCACTCCATTATCTTACCCACCACCACTTCACTCACCCCACCATCACCAGTCACCACCCACTTCATTATCCCACCACCACACATCCACCAACTCACCACCCCACCACATAAATGTACTTAACTTATTTAGTGAAAATTTAAGTGCAAAAATTTAACTTGACTTATTTAGTTTAAGTCTTCATGGGAAAACCACTAACTTAGGTCTTGCCATTTTATAAGAATTTGTTAATTGAGCTATATCAAAAACATTGTAGAGTTTGAATGAACCGGAATTTAAATAGGTTGCAAATTAAACGCGACAAAAAAGACCTACATGGTTCCAGCAACGCGAGTGCTGATATGTGTTTTCTTGTCATCATAGAGCTTCGCAAGTCCAAAGTCTGAAATTTTGGGGCAAAGTTCTCCATCCAGCAAAATATTACTTGCTTTGATGTCCCTGTGCACAATTCTTGGACTTGATTCTTCATGTAAATAAGATAAGCCCCGCGCTGTTCCTAAGCATATATTGTAACGAGTAGGCCAATCAAGGTGCAAGGCACTCTTCCCTTCATCCGCATCAACACCTGTCCTTTGTAGAAAACCAGTTAAGCCCAAGAGACAAATTGTCCGCATGACGAAACCCATAGAGAACTAAAACAATACAATAAGCCAACTGGGTCAATAACTACAAAAAGATCCAAACAATTCAATGACTACCGGTAGTAAGTTGGCACAAACAGAAAAAGTAACACATTGAAAGTGGAATAGAAATAATTATGCATTTTGAGAGAAATGATTTGATTGAGATGAACTGAACTAAACTAATGAAATGAAAAGTGTTAACCCTAAGTAGATCAGAACAACACACCAAACAACTGACGGCTACACCTGCATAGTTTATCTGCACCAATTAAGTTGTTAAGCTAAGAGATAATTATTCAACGAAAACTCGTATAATGTTTCCATTCTGAATCAAATGAAAACCTAGACTAATCTAAGGATACCACACTAAAGGTACTGGTTGGTCATTTGAGGCAAAGTATGTATACCATGCGCAACATTATAATCCTAGTTCGATGGCTAAATCTTGCCGAAAAATATATATCTGGAAAACTGATGAAACATAAGCAAGGTTAGTACCAAATAGTGCTTGGTCGAGGCTCTTGTTCTCAAGGTATTCATAAACTAAAAGTCGTCTACTTCCCTCGATACAGCATCCATACAGTTTCACAAGGTTACGGTGTTGCACGGCAGATATAGTTGCAATCTCCGTAAGGAACTGAGTTTTCCCTTGATGAGATGCTACTGAAAGCTGCTTCACAGCTATTTCCCTTCCATCCAACAACATACCCTAATAACGAAACATGATAAGTCATGATGGTATTCTTCTTGTGTAAGCATAAAGGTCAGTTGGTTCAATTTAGTACAGAATATCCTGTCAGTTCCCTTGAATATGACATATGTCTAAAATTATGCAGCACACCTTGTAAACAGCTCCAAATCCTCCTTCTCCTAACTTATTTGCAGGGCTGAAATCCTGAGTCCCAGTCCTTAACTCAACGTATGTAAAAGTGGGCCCTATTCCGATGAGGTCTGGAATTGCAAACATAAATAGAGATATCAGTAACCAGTCTTCATAGCCTACAGAATGAATTGGTTGTGTTGCAGGCCAAATTTATTAATCAAATGAGAAAGAATATGTTATCGAATATAAACTTTAATGCCTTAAGATTAAAGATCTGGTACAAAGTGGAACATGGACCCACAAAGATCGATAAAAGAAATGCGAAAAAACAGGATACCGGAAAAATATATAAAGCTGTGGACAAAACACAACTCCAATAAAGGCCACCGAAAGTCAGACAGAAGATCTAGTCACGACAATAAATTTTTCTTTTAGGTAAATTCCAAGCTCCATACAGAAACTAATTACTTCCTCATCCTCAAATAAAAAGATAATACCTTTCCCCTTTTTTTTCAAAATTTATTGTTTCACTATCATCCATCATTTACCAATTGATGATCAAAATATTGCTAATTGCTTCACAAAAACTAGAAACATCAACATGTTAGTGTTTTTAGTGTTATGTGCTTCCACTGTAAATAGGAACATGCATGTGACCCAACAATA
This sequence comes from Umbilicus rupestris, assembly GCA_963678935.1. Taxonomy (NCBI): domain Eukaryota; kingdom Viridiplantae; phylum Streptophyta; class Magnoliopsida; order Saxifragales; family Crassulaceae; genus Umbilicus; species Umbilicus rupestris. The sequence continues at coordinate 5,991,855 of OY787628.1, read as the reverse complement.
TTGACTTGCCAACTTTATAATCCCCAACCTTTGTCGATATCAGCATCTGATTTTTTGAGTTTGAAATACATAGCACTGGCAATCAGTACGAAGCACACAATCCCGGCAGCAACTGTCAGTCCCACAATCAGTCCGGTACTACTATTCTTCGATGGTTGGGTGGGTGGAAGACCACTAACAGATGACGTAAAATCTGAATGAAAAAAGAACCATTCACATTTAATTCCATCAAAACAGACTCATAATAACATTGTACAAGTCTAAATTTTACTTAATTGTATCTTACAAGTTATTTGTATAAGCATTTTGTATTCTCCAGCTATAGGTCATTTCAAGAGAGATTTTCTAAGAAAAACAAAACGACAGTCATCTTAGTAGTTTCAAGTCATGTGCTACGATCTCAGAAGATCCTGACTCGAGTACATTTGGCACATAATTTCTCTTACTTGAAACAGCCTTGAGGGCTGATATTGTTGGCCCATAACTCCCTTGCACAGGAATGCAGCAAGTTCCCTTTCCAGCCCAATAAAGGTGGATTTCCAGATAATTCTCAGTGATATTAACCACAAAGTTTCTTTGAGTAGCTCTTTCAACTCCATTGGCCTCTTTTGATATGTCAAAGTCCTTCCATTCAAGGTTTCCCTGAGAGTTCAAATGAGCTCAAAGATAAGGGCAGAAAACTTTATAGCCATATGACAAATTTATAGAAAAGGGAATTTTATTAGCAACCCAACCTGAATGTAAATATCGAATACCCGCCTTCCTAGACTCTGCCACGTTTGGGAACTCCGACTTTGGAAATCTATTTCCGCAAACATCAGGCTTATTATATATTGCCCATTATCAAGACCAAGGCCGTAATATCTGAGTGACCCTGCGGATACTCTTGAAGTTTGGAAGAGCTCAGGTGTGTCCGTGTTGAGAATTTGCGATAACGTGTTGTCTACATATGAACTACCACTTCTGTCATAAAATAAGCCAACATTGCTTACACCCCACTTTTCAGAGCTCGATACAGAGAATGATGCCGGGCCAAGGGTTGAATTATCAGCTTCATATAATGTGCCATCATTGGCTCTCATCTCCGAGCCGCCACATTTGATTGAGAAATTGGCATCTGCAGGGAAAGACATGTTCCAAACTTTAAGCATGGAATCCTTCAGAATTTCTTTTCTTATTTTATTTTATTCAATGCCTCTTATGGAAGTCATGCTACAAGGGATGAAATGTTAAAGGCAGCGCTTGATGCACTGACATATCTAGTGTGAATGGCTAGAAATAAGAAGATAGCTGAAGGCAGGAGAATTTCAATATCTGAAGCAGAAGATAACTCATTTCAGCAAAGAATGAAGCATGCTACAATCAGACGAATAAAGAATATTAGGCAGAACAGGGAATGGTGCGCCCATGTCAGAATTTGCCCAAGTCTGGTATAACTTCCCTTAAAGTCACTAAGTCGTAGTACTGAGTATTCAACTCTGGTTTTTTTAATCTTTCCTGGTTGTTATTTTGTTCGGTCAGAAGATGATTTCTTGAGCCAGATCCCAACTGGGTTGGGACTGTTCAGGCTGTTCCCTATAGGTTGTTGGCAGATGCCTTTTAGTTTGTCTTGTCCTGCTCACCTTGGAAAGTTTGCTTATTAATTTTCCAACACTTGGAAATAAAATTTCATCTCTTTCAAAGAAAAATCATAAATTTCTATGCAAATATTATGTGAGCAGCTTACAGCGCGGGGCACCCCTGTTGCAGGGAAAGGTTCTTTGAAGACAATTTAATCCTGGCAGAAGACTGGCAGCGACAAAATTTAAGTAGAGGCAACACTACATTATTATTGAAGAAGCATCCAATCTAACTGATACCAGATTTACAATTACTAACCTTACATTTGAGCTGTCAAAATTAAAATTGTTGGCCACCAAATTCCTGCATGATTGGCAATTAGTAGATATGTTAATACTGAAGTACAATACTCTAGCCATCATGCCCCCAATAATTAAACAGCCGGTAGAGGTTTGTAGTTTTTCACGCTTATGGACACCAACTCAGCACCCAGTCAGTGATGAAGCAAAAAAATATGAAAGCTGTTTGTCAGAAAAGTGCCAAATGGATAAGTTTTTCAAAAACATGGCATAAAGGAATAAACTTATCAAAAGGTGGCGATTTGAAATTATTTTTTTTCAATTGAAAGATGGTGTTTTATAATATATATCAAATTTCATTAGATTGATTCTAATGTTTATTATTTTTTATCTACATTTTATTTTTGATTGAAAACACAAAGGGCAAAACTATTTTCATATCAAATACAGCCCCGTGAATAAAATGATCAAGCTGTTGAATACAATTGATGAATATAATGATTAAACATAAAATTTATTGTATATTAAAGTTCATCATATCTAGTATTCATTAAATTGAAAGATTGAGAATTTATTTGATATATAGGATCATTACATTAGTTTGATTATTCATTGTTTCAATCTACGTTTTTACTTTCAATGAAAACAAATTGAAAAGTAGTTTAGTATCAATTTCAGCCGAATGAATATAATGATTAACCAGATGTTATGATGTTATAATTGATAGGTGAATTCTCAGATGTTAGCTATAGTAATAAAAAATTAATTTACAAATCTAATAAGAAAATAAATGTCAGCATTTAGATTATTTGATCGTACGATTTTAAAATAGTTTTGTTTGTATGATAAGATGTGGTTTGGATTTGCTCCCTTCCTCTGTATACATACATTAGCATTCTTAACCATATTCTTATAGTGACACTAGCGGTAGTCACCAGGTAAGGCACATATACTTGGTGGAAAAAATTTAACAAATATGCAAGTCTCTCATTGCTAAATAAACATACAGTTGGATGGTTGGAGAAACCCATGCAGGAAAACTTCCTGATATCTTGTTGTATGACAAATCACTGCAAGTTACATGAAACTCTCAAATTAATCAATTGCAATCACCAATGCACCATGATAAATAATATATACATAATACATACTTCGCAATCCTTCATCTATTAAACGTTTATCTACAACTTTGATATCTATAAAGAACTTAATAAAAAACTTTTTTTTGTTTGATATAAATAACAAAAATGAGGCACAATTAAATTTATGGTGGAGTTAATTACAAAGCCATGCCTTATACCGGACACTAGTAAGGGTTACGAAGTATACTTAATGAACACACTAGAATTGGAGAAATGTATTTTTTTTTTTATATATTTAACATTGATAGACTTGCAAATAACGAATTTCCCAGTAAGCTTACATGTTTTCAAGATTCTTGTTCTTTACAGATGGAAGATTCCCAGAGAGGCTATTGTTTCCAAGAAATCTGAAAATAAATTCAAAAGGAAAATAAAAACAATACAATCATAGATATTACACTTTATGACCTGAAAAGGTTTGAGACATACAAGTGAGATAAAGAGCTCATGTTGAACAAAGTATCCGGGATTTGACCAGTCAAGTTGTTAAAGCTTAAATCCCTACAAAAGAAAAAGGAACGGGAGGGTATATGAGTATGAAGTTTCTTCGTGATCAATAACCAGCGACAATATTATTTTGTTTGGCTCACAGGGTTTGTAAATTTTGGATGTCAGCAATGCTAGATGGAATAATATCACTGATCAATGCTCCTCTAAGAGACCTGTAAAGCAGGTGATGCATTGCGAAACTATAAATTTATCATAACAGGCAAAAAAGGCATCAGGATATAGCTTACAAGTCTGTCAAGTTCTTCAGATTTTTAATAAAATTGAGGGATGAGCTCATATTGGATAAATCATTTATTCTCCTGCAAGTTAAGCAATTCACTAATTAAATATGTCATGAAAAAAATGTAAATTGTAGATTCTTTGAGACCTCCAGAGACAAGTAGCCTTACAAAGATTCTAAAGATACCAACTTAGCGAAACTGGATGGTATTGGACCTTCAAATGAGTTACCTTGGAATCTCCTGACATTATTTCTCATAGATGTCAAATAAATTAGAAAACAAGAGTTGCAGGTATTCTGAAGACAGATAAAGTGCTAACTTACAAAGATGTGAGTTGTGTCCAGTTACCAATGAACTCAGGTATCTTGCCTGTGAATGGACTGTCAGATGCCCACCTGAAACACAATGTTAAGATGATTAGCACTACCAGCCAATCTACATGCAGTACAAAACAACAAGTCTTATGGGAAAATGATCCAAGGTCATTACATAATCCTCATTCTCTGAAGATTTCCAAATGTAGCAGGGATCTCACCACCTACTCCACAGCTGTTTATGTAACTGTTTTAACTCAAAAGTACAAGAAAGATGTATAGTTTAAGTCTCTTTTCTAATATAATAATATGACAAATTAAAGCTATATAAAAGTGATGCATACATTTGCTCAAGCTTGACCAGATTTCCAAGTTCTGGAGGAAGGGTTCCAGAAAAATTATTGGACCCAAAAGACCTGCAGGAAAAAAAAATTTAATAAAGTTTCTGAACTTTGTTCTAAATAGAAAATGCAAGTAGTCATCAAAATGTCTCAGATTTCATATTACAAACCAGATGGAATTTGGCAGCTACTAGTTTCTTTCTTTTTTGTACTTTCTTCTACTACAATCACAAACAAATCAGAAGCGGAAGCGAAAGCGAAAGAAGACATTATGGTTTTCACTCACAGCATGCTAAGTTCCTTTAGGCTTCCAAGCTCTTTGGGGATAGTTCCGGAGAATGAGTTGTGGGCTATGGACCTACTCAAGTGAGCATAGCAAACATTGATTTTCACAATCATAAAGTGGAACATACCATTGATGTCATAATAATAACAGCTGATTCAGATTTATGAAGCTATATGCACATCATTTATATTTGGGTTACAAAAGCATGGGATAAATTTAACTTAAACACAAGAAAACTATGAGACTTACATAATTGAAGCTACAAAAAGAAAACGTCATTTAAATACCATAAAATTTCCTAATTACAAATGACATCTAGCTCCTTGTCGGTGTGTGAGGACCAAAATACACCACACTCTATTATTGATGCCATATTTTAGAAAATAATTGACCGTCTCATTCACATGATTAGTATAATGTATGATATGCTTATGAGACATGACCATGTGAGCTGCAATGATGATGATTGTCGTATTATTGACTTTACTAGAACCTACAGTTCTAGAAAATACACCAATATTGTAATTATGCTGCGGTTTCAAAAGAAAATTGAGTGAACAAAGATTGAAAATATTCATGTGTTCAAGCATAACAAATGATATATTATACATGATCAAAAGATAGAAAAGATCTTACAACAATGTCAAAGCAGTTAGGTTTGCAATGAATGTGGGCAAAGGTCCCGTGAAGTAATTTTGATCAATCTTCCTGAAAAGATTTAGAACTGGTGTAAAATTGAACCCAAAAAAAAAAAAAGTAAATATAGGGAAACTGCATAATAGAAATCTTACAAAAACGTGAGGTATTTCAAACCAGTAATCTCTTCCGGAATGACACCATGCTTGTTCAAAGCATATACTCTTCTGAAAAGAGACATGCAAATTCCATTTAAGTAATTAGAATGACATGACTTAATGATATCATAATGCAACAGCTATGCTATTTTCAATGGTCTTACAAATTACAGACAGACAAATCAGCCCATAATAACGTGCTATGAAGTACACAAACATCCCACCAAATGAAGGGGACATTGATAAATATCAACAAGAGACGGAGAGAGAGATGGCGCTGCTTACAGTTGAGTTATGTGGCAGATGGTTTGGTTGGCATAAGAGCAATCGCATTTGATGGCAGGATTGTTATCGGGTGACTCGAATTCAGTGCCATTGACGGCGGAGCCGGAGCATGGTTCGCCAGTAATGTTCCAGAGTGGGACAGCTTGCGTATCCCATTGCCCAAACAATGCATTCAGAGCTCTCACTGCAACCCCACCATTTTCACCTCAACTCTTTCTCTATTTATATTCTTCTATTGTGTAATAAACAATTTAAAATGTTGGGCTAATCATAATATTCGAAAACAAATTGTACTCGAGATTCCCATTTTGTACAACTAATATGGATGCACCAAGTGAGAACAGGGTGTGGAAATAATGTAAGCAAGATGATGATGAAATCAATCCCCTCTCACACCGTTACTTGCCGCAGTTAATTAACCAGCAAACAAAAGAGAGAGAAAAACTAATCACAAGAGTTTGAGTAACTATTTTGGAATGGAATTAAGGAGTAAGGCAGTACCTTCGGAGGGGTCTGTGGTGGCGGAGGCGTTTTGAGCATTCAATGATCGAGTTGGTATCTGGTGAATAAACAAGAGCACTATGCAGCAGCAGTCCCAGTACCGTGATGAGTGAGAAAACCACATAGCAGCCTGATGGAGATGATGATTGATGAGGTGAGAGGAATCTCCAAGTCTCTCACTCAGCTCAGCTTGATCTGCTAGCAGCTGCTTCTGTCTTTTTCTTGTTCTTTCACCAACTGTATGTTGTGTGGATAGAGCTTTCCGGAGGTATAGAACACCAGACTGGTATTTATGACCATTTAAAAGTCAGCGCCGCCAGCCATGAATATGTGAAAGAAAATTTATTTTCCCCTTTTCTAAATCTTTCTTTTACGACTAGTTCCAACAAATTTCTCAAATGGTATCTTTTTAATATAATCAATCTTGATAATACTTGTGTCCTGACATTTTGAATGATCTGGCATGAATTTGCTCAATCAGTTGCCATGTAAGAGACGACCGTTTTATTAAAACCTATCTCATAAAGAAAATAATTTTTGAATCTTTTTCTCTTTCTCTCCTCTTCATCTTCTCCTCTCCTTCCCCATGAGTCTCCCCTATCTTTTCTTCCAAATAAAGGGGTTTATGATTAATTTAATTGAAGTTTTTTTAGAAGTATCGAATTTAAATTGTTTAGTTTTACGGTTTGTAACAAGTTTATATATGTGGAATATGAGGTTAATATCATTTGTTGATTTATGTTAGGGTTTGGAAATTTGAGATTATTGATATAAAATTGTAGTTGTTTATTGTCACGATCCAAAAATCCAGGTCGAGATTGGCGCTTGACCAACGACCAAGCAAACCTCACATAAGACAATATTAAGCAAAAAAATAGGTTTTTCTAATTAATTCAGTCATAAAATTTACAATATTCACGGAAACGAGTTTACTACTAAACTAAGCAGAATGTGCTCTTAGTAACCTGCCCTAGACAACGGAGCGTAACTCTAGCCAAAACGAATAAAAAAGGATAGCTAATAACGAGTCCAAAAAAAAATATCTGAAGATGGCACCCTAAGAAATGATAGCTCTCGTCGAGGACTACTGGACCCTTGAGCAGCTACCGATTCACTTATCTGTAAAGAAAAAGGAATAAAATGGGTGAGTCAGGGAGACTAAGTGACGAAATAATCCGCACGTACTCTAATAAGCGGTTATACTTTTACGTATTCAATAAATGAGATATGTCATTTATTGAGCTTGTATACGTATAATAACAAGCTAATAAACATTTAGATAATTCGAATGTACATATGCAAATGCGTGAATGCTCAGAATGAGTACTGCAACTAACAGAAGCATATAGCTGAGCAGTCGTCACTGCTGATCCGGATCATCAAAACGCGGAATTCATCATGTCGTAACAAAATGCGTCGCATAACAAGAGTTGCAGTCTCATGATGCATTATGTATGCACGTGTATGATACTTATCACAAAGTCTCTTCTCAAATTTAACAAAATCCGTTTACGGATGATTATGCACTATGTATAGTAAAACTTATAATTAATACGAAGCGAATACGTAGAAATTATTTTCTCACACTGAAACTCGATTGAGAGCGTGTGGTCACCTCGCTCTGCTGACAATTACATTTCCAGAACCTATAACATAATAAAATAATTATATATATATTTATTATTTTCTCGTCACACTCTAAGATTACTCAATGTTTCTCCATGGCACTGTATTGCTGACAAGGCTCCAATAATCGCCACAAAATCAAATCCCCAACTCAACCAAATAAAGCACAATCCAAATCCCTAAAACTAACAACCTCATATCAAAACCCACATGATCCAACATGAACCAAACCCACCAAAATTCTCATATACATCTCAATTCCACTTTCCTCAACAAAGACTCATAACTCAGACAAAACCCTCTTTCCAAAAACACTACAAAACAACCTCAGTCACATACCTTTAATTTCCAACAGCCACTCACAAACCACTCCAACCCCGCACTAACCACAATCTCAATAGCCAACAAAACAACACCATAAAGAACTCAAGAAGCAGGGAGAAGGAGGATGAAGATCAATGAGTACATACCTCTGAGGAACCCTAAAATCACTGGGAGAGAAACGTGAAAGAAAATGGGGAGAGGAGAGAAAACAGGGAGAGGAGAGAGAAAACGGGGGTGGGGGAGAGAAGGAGAGTTTACCAAAAGATTTTTTTTATATTTATTATATGGGGATTACATTCTACCCTCCTTCAAAAAGGTCCCCGAATTTATATGGTCATACCTTGAGACTCAAAAAGTTACGGATATCTGATATGCATGTCCTTCTCCGATTCCCAAGTGGCTTCTGCATTAGAATGATTCTTCCATAATACTTTGACCAAAACTACATCCTTATTGCGTAGTCTCTTCACATCTCGATCCAGGATAGCAATTGGTTGTTCATCATAAGACAAAGTATCGTAAATGTCAAGTTGGTCCTGTTTCAATACGTGACTGAGATCTGAAATTTATTTCCGTAGCAATCGAAACATGAAACACTGGATGGACATTAGACAATGCCGGGGGCAAAGCTAATTTATATGCAACTATACCAACCCGCTCCAAGATTTCAAAAGGACTGATGAATCGAGGACTAAGTTTTCCCATTTTGCCAAATCTCATCACACCCTTCATTGGCGACACTAACCTGAAACTCCAACTCTCTTCGTTTTGGATCAGCATAAGATTTTTGTTGGCTTTGAGCTGCTAACAGCCTATCTCTGATCAGACGGACCTTCTTATTTGCATCATGTACCAAGCCAGGTCCAATCAACTTACTTTCACCTAACTCGAACCATCCGACAGGCGATCTGCATCTTCTTCCTTACAATGCCTCAAAAGTAGCCATTCGAATGCTAGAGTGATAAATGTTATTATAAGCAAACTCTATCAATGGTGCATACCGAATAGTCCTTAACATGTCTTCTAATATCTGAATAGTCCTTTCTGACTATCCATATGTTTGGGATGAAATGCAGTGCTTAAGTGTAACTTCGTTCCTAATGCCTCTTGCAGTGACCTCCAAAATCTAGACGTTAACTGCAAACCACGATCAGAAATAATGGAGATAGGTACACCATGCAAGTGCACAATATCATCGATGTACACATGGGCATACTACTCTACTGAGTAATTTGTCTTTATTGGAATAAAGTGTGCAGTCTTAGTGAATCTATCCACAATCACCCAAATAGAATCATGACCCTTGCTGGTGCGTGGAAGTCCAGTAACAAAATCCATAGTAATGCGCTTCCACTTCCATTCCGGAATCTCAATATTCTGCAATAAGCCAGCTGGTCTCTGGTGTTCAGCTTTCACCTGTTGACAAGTCATACATCTCGAGACAAAACCAGCCACATCATGCTTCATACCACTCCACCAATAAGTGTCTCGGAGATCATGGTACATCTTACTCGATCCTGGATGCATGACATAAGGTGTATAGTGAGCCTCTGTCAAAATCTCTTGACGTAATCCACCAGCTAAAGGAATGCTTAACCGATTTTTAAATCGAAGAATACCATCATCACCAATTGAAATCGACGTGTCTACCTTCAGGAACTCTTCTCTAATCAACCTTCTTAACTCGGGCTCATTACCTTGCATTTCTCCGATCCGAGTCACTAAGGTCGGCACAACTCTGGAATGCGCTAGAAGACCCTTTTCTCCTCCTTCAAAAGAAACTATACTATTTTACAGTTGTGATAGTTCCTTTGCAAGTCCTCTTCTTCTATCAGATATGTGTGCTAAACTGCCCATAGACTTTCTACTGAGAGCATCAGCAACTACGTTGACCTTTTCTAGATGATAAAAAATGGTGTAATCGTAGTCTTTCAACAACTCTATCCATCTACGTTGTCGAAGATTAAGATCTTTCTGGCTGAAAATATATTTCAAACTTTTGTGATCCGTAAACACCGAAAATGTCTCGCCGTACAAATAATGTCTCCACATCTTTACAAAATCTACTGCTGCCAATTCAAGGTCATGAGTAGGATAATTATGTTCATGCTTCTTCAGCTGACGAGAAGCATATGCAATAACCCGACCACACTGCATTAAAACACATTTCAGTTCAACTCATGAAGCATCACAATACACAGTAAATCCGCCAGTACCTGAGGGAAGGGCTAAAATTGGTGCAGTAATTAATGCTCTCTTCAGCCTTTGGAAACTCTCTTCACATTTGTCAGACCAGACAAATTTGACTCCTTTCTGGGTCAAACGAGTTAATGGTGCAGCTATATGAGAAAAATCTTGTACTAAACGACGATACTACCCAGCAAGCCCTAAAAAGCTCCGAATTTCTGTTACTGAAGTTGGCGTCGGCCAACTTTCAACTGCCGCAACCTTTGAGGGATCAACTTTCACACCTTCATTTGAGACGATGTGTCCGAGGAAAGCAATACTATGTAACCAAAATTCACATTTAGAGAACTTAGCATACAACTTGTGCTCTCGTAGCCTCTGAAGTACTTGTCTCAAATGCAAAGCATGTTTCTCCTCAGTTCTCGAGTATACCATAATATCGTCAATGAACACAATCACAAATTTATCCAAGAAGGACCTAAATACATTATTCATCATTCCCAAGAACGCAGCTGGTGCTTTTGTGAGTCAAAATGACATTACCAAAAACTCGTAATGCCGATAACGAGTTCGGAACGTTGTCTTCAACCAGAAGTTGATGGTGGCCTGAACATAGATCGATCTTAGATAAATATTAAGCTCCTTGCAACTGGTCAAACAAATCACCAATTCTTGGTAAAGGGTACCTCTTCTTCACTGTCACTTTGTTAACTGCCGATAGTCAATGCATAACCTCATTGTTCCGTCTTTCTTCTTCACGAATAAAACAGGAGTACCCCAAGGAGAAACACTAGGACGGACAAAACCCTTGTCAAGAAGCTCTTGCAACTGAGCTTTCCATTCTTTCAGTTCCATCGGAGCCATTCGATAAGGAGGAATTGAGATAGGCTCCGTACCAGGGATTAAATCGATACAAAATTCCACATCTCTCACTGGAGTTAGTCCAAATAAATCCTCTGGAAAGACATCTTCAAAAATCCAATTTAGATGACTCAATTTTATTCTTAGCATCCAATATTATCGCCAAATAGGCTTGGCATTCCTTTCTCATCAACTTATCAGCCATCAACGCTGAGATGATATAAGGAGACAATAGACTCCTATCACATAAAAATGTGAGTTCTGGCTTGTCCGGTAATCGAAATGTGATCACCTTCTCACGGCAATCGAGAGTAGCATAATACGAGGTTAACCAATCCATCCCCAAGATGACATCAAAGTCTAACATATCAAGCAAAATTAAGTTTGCTTGCATATTGTGACCACCAATCGCAATCAAATAAGAACGACCGACTTCGTCTCAATACGACCACCAAGTGGAGTAGTTACCGATAAGGGTGTCTCCAAGCGTGAAGGACTTATAGTAAGGTGAGATACAAAATAGGGCGAAACAAATGAATGCGTAGCTCCAGGATCAAATAATACAAAAGCATCGCATACAAGTAAGGTACCAGTGGCGACTGCATTAGAAGCTTCAGCGTGAGGTGTCAGTGCAAAAACTCTAGCCTATGTGCCTCCATCCCGATGTTGAGGTTGGTTGCTCATAGTCTGACTAGTAGTTTGACCTCCAACACTAGCTCCATATTGCGCTATAGGAAAACCAATTCCTCCATACTGACTACCAGTGGTATCAAACTGCACCGTAGGCTGAAGTAAAGGCACATATGTGAGAGAAGGATACGTTGCTATGTGATGGATACTAGCACCTCGGTGGGGACATTGGTTAATAAAGTGCCCTTTCTGACCACACTGAAAACATGCACGCGTCCCACGATAACAAACACCTATATGAAATTGACCACAAGTCTTGCACTGCGTCTTCGACTGATCCTGGTTGCTCGAACCTGAATGCTGGCCTCCAATACTCTGTTGGGGGGCTTTACGGTCATGTGAGGTAGTATTAGGCCGCTGACCATGCTGTGATGACTGGAACTGATTACCTCGCTGAAAATGCTGACCTCTACCTCCTCGAAAGTCTCCTCGGCGCTGGTTCTCATACTGATCATTTTCACGAGGCCTCTTTCTCGGGTCACGAGCAGCTCTCTCTATAACTCGTGCAGTATCCACAACTTTTGAAAACTAGAAAACTGAGTGCTGACCACAGATCGAAAAATATTGTCACGTAATCCCATAGTAAAACGCTTAATGCGCATCTGCTCTGTCATCACAAAATGTGGGGCATAAGCTGATAAGATGGTGAACTTATTCGCATACTCCGTAACCGTCACAGCTTCTTGTCTCAACATCTCAAACTCCCTTGCCTTCGCATCATGCTGTCAGGCACAAATCTGTCTAAGAACAATGTCTTAAATTCATCCCATTCCAAACGCGGCTGCTCGGTGCTCCTACCCTTTATCACAGCATCAAACCAAGCCATAGCAACACCATACAATCTGAAGGAAGCTAACTCCACTGACCTCCAAGACGGGCAATGAAGAATCTGACAAAGACGCTGAGTCTGATCAATAAATATCTGAGGGTCATCCGTTCCACTAAAAGTCGGTGGTTGATGCCTGATGAACTCATTCAGCTTCACACCTCCATCGTCAACAGTCTGACGCACACTCAGTGCCGGATGTAAATCTACATTACCACCACTTAGTGGTGGTGGGACAATGAATATTGCATCATTGGTTGGCCCGAAGCAACACCCTGTGGCACCATACCATGCAACACCTGAATCAAACCCTGAATATTACTCACGACATCAGTATATGACATTGTGGCCTGAGGTGGAATAACTAACTCACTCCCGAGTGGTTCGCTATGTGCACCTTTCGGATTGGTTTCTGTCCGAGTGCTACGTGGCACAACGGTAGGGAATGGCTGATTGGTATCATCAGCACCAACTCTCATACCTCTACTACTGGTGTTAACACCTTTGCTAGGTCAAGAAGTACCTCTCGAACGAGCTAACCCACGTGGTGCCATCACAACCTATATGAATAACTTGTATCAGCAAACCGGAATGACAAGAAAATGGTTGACTGCAAATAAGAAGAAATTTCCTAAAGGTCATAACAGAACATTGTTAATGATGGAGGCACGCTACACTACCATAATCAACATTCTCCTAAGTCCTAGCTCCGTGTACTATGGGGACGGACCTAGGCTCTGATACCAACGTTGTCAAGACCCAAAAATCCAGGTCGAGACCAGCGCTTGACCAACGACCAAGCACGCCTCACCTATGACAATATTACAAAAAAAAAAAGGTTTTTCTAATTAATTCAATCATAAACTCTACAATATTCACGGAAACAAGTTTACTACTAAACTAAGCAAAATGTGCTCCTAGTAATCTGCCCTAGACAACAGAGCGTAACGCTAGCCAAAACGAATCAAAAAGGATAGCCGATAACGACTCCAAAAAAAATATCCGAAGTTGGATGGCACCCTAAGAAATGATAGCTCTCGTCGAGGACAACTGGACCCTTGAGCAGCTCCCGATTCACTTATCTGTAAAGAAAAGAGAATAAAATGGGTGAGTCGGGGAGATTCAGTGATGAAATAACCCACACGTACTCTAGTAAGCGGTTATACTTTTACGTATTCAATAAATGAGATATGTCATTTATTGAGCTTGTATACGTATAATAACAAGCTAATAAACATTCAGATAATTCGAATGCAAATATGCAAATGCGTGAATGCTTAGAATGAGTACTGCAACTAACAGAAGCATATAGTTGAGCAGTCGTCACTGCTGATCCGGATCATCAAAACGCGGAATTCATCATCTCGTGTAACAAAATGCGGAATTATCATCGCATAACAAGAGTTGCAGTCACATGATGCAATATGTATGCACGTGTATGATACTTATCACAAAGTCTCTTCTCAAATTTAACAGAATCCGTTTACGAATGATTATGCACTATGTATAGTAAAACTTATAATTAATACGAAGCGAATACGTGAGGATTATTTACTCACAATGAAACTCGATTGAGAGCGTGTGGTCACCTCTCTCTGCTGACAGTTTCATTTCCAGAACCTATAACATAATAAAATAATTATATATATATTTATTATTATCTCATCACACTCTAAGATTATTCAATGCTTCTTGCCCGCGCGTCGTTATACGCGTCAAATTAATCCTTCCTTCTCCACTTAGTATAGCGGCTAAGTCAGGGTCGATCCCACAAGGAGCAAGCAGACTCGTTCTAGCTAGCAACCTACAACTTACGAAATTTGGGTTGTGAGTGATTGGGTTGCGCAGGTGCGCGAATGAACAATAGTGAAAGCAGATTTTTGCACTATACGTGCGCAGGCAGTAGAGATTAAGTACTATGACTATGAAAGGTATCGGTAAAGACAATCCTCTATGAATGTATCCCTTATCATCGACTCTAAACATCTATAGTTCGATTTTACTGAAGTTAGTGTCCGATCAAGGCTTCCTAACATGTGCGCATGTTCCGATCAAAGTCCATGAGCTATTAATTCTTGAAACTAGTCTAAGCAGCTACGAATTCTGTCACAGTAGCAGCTGATTCTCCTAGCGCGTTACTCCTAGTTGTCACCGTCAAGCTACCAACTAGTTTAACATATAACAACAAGTTGTAAGAGTAAGATTGCGGTTCAAGGTTTCCCTACTCATACAACTAACTGTCAACTGTGTGCACAAAATTAATACCAGCAAACAAACTATGCATTAAGTACAAGTCTCAAAGGAAATACTTCATAGAATCATGCCCAACCGATACAAAGTGTTTAGTTAGACATGCTAGTGGTAAACATCATAGAAATAGTAAATAAAAGCTAAAGTGTCCAAGGAAACAGTAACAAGCAGGTGCGTGCAGGTTGCTGTGTTTTGGTTCGCGCAGTCGGTTGGCGCAGGTCCTCGGTGGCAGCTCGTGTGTTTTTCAGTTCTGGCTCTCTCTCGTGTGTCTTGTGTGTCTCGTGTATATCGTGTATATCTCTCAAACCCTAGCCTTCCTCTCTTTATATACTGCTTGTGAGGCCCGAGGAATGCTCAGATTTGGCCCGTGACAATCTTGGCAACTTCCAAATCCTAGGAGATTTTGTAGGGATATGGTGTTCAAGATTTGGAAATACCGCTATCCTGCGCATGGCTTACTGCGCACGTAGGTTCGCGCAGTTGGTTTGCGCACCACAGTCTGAGTCTGCCACCTCCTATCCTGTTTGCGCTGCTAGCTCTGCAGGCTGTGTGTTGCGCTCCTCAAACGCGCCTATTAGCGTGTATCCGACTTAGGCCCTTGTTTTGTCCTGGAATACAAAAACACCGGAAACCAGTAATCTTGTACACAAAATAATGCAAGCAAGCACAGTGTTAAGATCTAAATAGTGCGCATAAATAGGCTCTATCAAACCCCCCACACTTGCCCTTGTTCGTCCCGAACAAGTAATCAAACACGGATACAATTACCTCTCTGGAGTCTAGCGCACAGTTTTGCACTCAGGCGCGATCTGCACAACCGTTCACCCCGCGTTGCTCTGTCACCTGTGCGCACATGCCTTCAACAGTTTTAATATAACAATTTCGAAATTCGTTACCTCTCAGCTGGGATGGAAATTATTTTGGATGGCTGGGAGATAGCTCTTCATAGGCTCCGAGTTGTCGGTCTTTACTTCGAGTACGGGTATATGGTTAATTGCGCAAGTTTCTTCCGGTGCGTGATTCTTTCGCGCACTTCCTTGGAACTCGAGCTTTCTTGATGATTTTCTTGTGAACTTGCGCACGCTGGTACGGAGTTGTGCGCATGCTGGTTTCTTTAGCGCATATCATCTGCTGGTGTTTTTTTCTTTTTGTACAGCTTTATCTACGGTTCCTATGTTCCCAGAACGGTTCCAGTCTCGGCCTTCGGATAGCAGCTATGGAACAATGCTCCGCTCTCCCTCCTTGATCTATTTGCGCAGGTCAGCGCACGCGTTTACACCCGCGCCCGCCTTCCCTTGCTTGACTTCCAGAGGAAAGGTGGTCTGTTTTCCCACCTCGCCACACTTTGGGTATTCGCCTTCGGCATCTGCATGGCTGAGCGCGCTCTATTGTTTCGAAGGTCGCGAAGCACCGGCCTCCACTAGCGCTCTCAACCATATACCTTACCTTCGAAGCAAAAACGACTAACCGCCTCTCTAGAGCTTTTCTGTCAACTCCACATCCCCTGTATATCCCAACTAATAGGGCCAGAAAAATCGAAAAAAATATACTAAATAGTTGATAGCAGTGCATGCAAGATGAATAGGGCAATACAAGTCGAAAAGTGTGCTCAACCCGCACACAAGAGCACCACTGCTACTATTCCCTTCAACTAAACTAAGCTACACTAGAAAGCTAAAAAAAAATGTGAAATGTAAATGTAACCCCCCCCCCCTCCCCCACACACTTAAACAGCCCATGACTCATGCTCAAGCGCAACGGAGAGCGCACACATGCATGCAAATAAAACAAAGGACATAAGGATGACTAAAAACTGCAAGTCCTAAACTAGCTAAAAACACTAAAAAAACTATATAAACAAACGTGTAAAAGTAAAACGTGTCGGGTTACCTCGCGATAAGTGCCTTTGTTTAACGTTGTTGGCTCGACTGTACCTCGTTACTTGCTTAAAAGTGCGCCAGTGACCCCCCCCCCCCTCCCCACTCTTGCTCCTGAGTGTCCCTGCGCTCGTGTGCGCGTTGCGTTCTTCTTAGTCCTGCGCAAAGGATCAGAAGGGTGGTCAGCATGGTTAATATCATGTGACAAATCATAAGTAACGATGTTAGTTAATAAGGGGGAAGAAATATGAGCAATAGTTCCCAGTTCTCCCTCAGGTGCATCTGGTTGCGACTCTGGCGCAGCAACTTGCGCATCTTCTATTTCTGGCTCTGCCAAGTCAACTTCGCGCGTTGTGTCATCCCAAGGTTCTCCTAAATACTTTTTCACTCTCTGCCCATTGACCTGAAAACGATGCTGGTGCTCGTTTTCTAACTCGATTGTTCCGTAAGGGAAAACCTTGGTAACCGTGTATGGTCCCGTCCATTTGCTGCGCAGGTTCCCGGGCATTAGCTTTAGGCGCGAGGAGAACAATAGTACCTGGTCTCCTGGCTCAGAGGTGCGTCTGAGGATGTTTTTGTCGCGAAATGCTTTTGTGCGCGCCTTGTAGTCGCGCAGCCCCTCATATGCATCTAGGCGCAGCTCCTCTAACTCGCTTAGCTCAAATGCGCGCTCCTTACCAGCCTGGTCTAGGTTCAGATTGCAAACGCGCAATGCCCAGTATGCCTTGTGTTCCAACTCCACTGGCAGGTGGCATGCTTTTCCATAAACCAACCGAAACGGTGAAATCCCAATCGGTGTCTTATGTGCAGTTCTGTATGCCCATAGCGCATCGTCAAGGCGCTGGTTCCAGTCCTTGCGCGATGGTCTCACAGTTTTCTCCTGGATGCGCTTGATCTCTCGGTTGGAAACCTCGGCCTGGCCATTCGTCTAAGGATGGTAGGCGGTGGACGTCTTGTGGCACACTCCATAATGTTTGAATACCTGCGCCACTATCTTATTACAAAAATGCGTCCCCTGGTCGCTTATGATTGCCTTAGGCACCCCGTACCTGCAAAAGATGTTAGTTCTCAAAAAGTCAGCGACCGTCTTACCATCATCCTTTCGGGTGGCCTTAGCCTCAATCCATTTTGAGACATAGTCCACTGCGACCAATATATACTCATATCCGGAAGATGGAGGAAATGGCCCCATGAAGTCAATCCCCCAAATATCGAATACTTCATCCACTAGTATTGGTGTCTGTGGCATCTCATTGCGCACTGATATTCCCCCTGTGCGCTGACACCTGTCACAATTCCTGCAGTGGTTATATGAGTCACTAAACAAGTGGCCAACAAAATCCGCAATCCAGGATCTTTCTGCTCGTGCGCCTTGGACCAAAGTGTCCTCCACATGCGTGCGCATGACAAAACATTAAAACCGAGTTTATTTCATGGTCAGGCACGCATCGCCTCAAAATCTGATCAGGTCCTATTCTGAGCATATACGGATCATCCCAAATGTAATACCTGGACTCATGCTTTAATCTCATGCATTGGGTTTTAGTGAAATGAGGGGGAAACGTACCTGTGACCAGGTAATTCGCAATGTGCGCATACCATGGTACCTTACCTGTCAGCGCCATCGGGTGCTCGTCAGGGAATGTCTCCGTGATCTGCCCTGGCTCCTCTTCTTTCACTATCCTGCTCAGGTGGTCAGCGACTGTGTTCTCCGTTCCCTTCTTATCCTTGATTTCCAAGTCGAACTCCTGAAGTAGGAGCACCCAGCGCATCAGGCGCGACTTAGTCTCTTTCTTGGACATCAGGTAACGGAGTGCTGCGTGGTCTGTGTAGACGATGACTCTGACGCCTAGAACATATGCGCGGAACTTCTCCAGTGGAAACACGATTGCCAGAAGTTCCTTTTTCGTGGTGGTGTAGTTCCTCTGCGCAGCGTCCAGTGTGCGCGATGCATAATAGATGACATGCGGCTTCTTGTCCACGCGCTGTCCCAGGACTGCACCTACTGCATAGTCACTTGCGTCGCACATCAGTTCGAACGGCAGGCTCCAGTCTGGCGCGCGCATCACTGGCGCACTCGTCAGCACCTCCTTCAGCTTTTCAAAAGCAGCCCTGCACTCATCAATGAATTCGAAACACACATCCTTTTGCAAGAGGTTAGACAGGGGTATACAAATTTTAGAAATTTTTTTTATGAAACGCCTGTAAAACCCTGCATGCCCAAGGAATGATTTCACATCGCGCACGTTAGTGGAATAAGGCAGATTTGAAATAAGATCTATTTTGGCTTTATCGACCTTGATCCCCTCCTGCGAGATAATGTGTCCTAGTACTACTCCATGTGATACCATAAAATGACATTTTTCATAATTGAGCGCTAGGTTTTTTGAAATGCAGCGCGCTAAGACCTTATCAAGATGAATTAAGCATGCGTCAAAGGTACCTCCGTACACAGTAAAATCATCCATGAACACCTCTATGCATGTACCAATCATATCAGAAAAGGTGCTCATGACTAGACGTTAGAACGTACCTGGCACGTTACACAGCCCAAACGACATGCGCCGAAACGCAAACGTACCAAATGGGCAGGTAAACGTAGTTTTTCTTGATCCTCCGCAGCTATGGGTATCTGATTGTACCCTGAGTACCCGTCCAGGAAGCAAAAATATGGCTTCCCCGCTAATCGATCTAGCATCTGGTCCATGAAGGGCAGCGGAAAATGATCCTTGCGCGTGACTGCGTTAAGCTTTCTGTAGTCGATGCACATGCGCCATCCAGTTTGCATGCGCTTGGGAACTAGCTCGCCCTGCGCATTCTCCTCTACTGTGATTCCTCCTTTCTTCGGTACAACGTGCACTGGACTCACCCACTTGCTGTCCGAGATTGGGTAGATGACTCCTGCGTCAAGCAGCTTCAGGATCTCCTTCTGTACCACCTCCATCATATTCGGATTCAATCTGCGCTGAGGCGCCCTGGATGGTTTGGCACCATCTTCCAATAGAATCCTATGCATGCATACGTCCGGGCTCACTCCGCGCAGGTCAGCAAGTGTCCATCCTATAGCGCGCTGGTTCTTGCGCAGCACCTCTTGTAATCGTGCCTCCTGCTCCTCTTCTAATCCTTTCTTTATGAATACCGGCAGGGTGTCCTCATTCCCCAAGAATATGTACTTGAGGTGTCACTGCGTTGACTCCTCCCTTGGGATTCTGAATCACTTGCGAAGGCAAGTTGCCATCGCTCTTTTTCAGCTCATACACCGTGGTGGCTATCTGTGACAGCTGCTTTTCAATGGACTCGAACCTCTTGTCATACTTCTCATCATTCTTACGCCGATATCTTCTAAGGATCGCCGCGGCTGCTGGTTATTTTGCGCTGGTGTGTCAGTGGGGCGATGCGGTGGATTGTAGGGAGCAGCTTGTTGCGTCTGCTGTGGTGCGCGCTGCTCCGCGGACTGCCTCTGGAAATTGTTGTCCTCCTTCCATCTGAATCCATTTGCGGCTAGTCCAAAACGCGGCTGATTCTGCCTCTGCGGCCCTCTATTATCCCATCCTCCTAGAGCATTGACATCTCCTGATTCCTCGAAAAGTGTGGGACATGCATCAGTTTTATGCTCGGTGGACGTGCAGAATTCGCATGCCTTTGGCGCAGCTGGTTGCGCCCCTTGTGCATTCATCAACTTCTGCAGCATGGCCTTCATCTCCTTTATCTCAGCGCTTGTTTCTACCTGATGCACAGAACGAGCACGACTATTCTCAAGTGTTAGCTGATGTCTTACCTGTCCAGCAGAGTCTTCTATCAGCTGCCACGCGTCCTCCGGGTACATGTTGCAAATGTCGCCGCCTGCGCATGCATTCAATAATCTCAGCTCCATTGGTAGCAATCCGTTCAGGAAATTCTCTATCAGTACATTCTGGGGCAGGCCGTGATTGTAGCAGTTAGCCTCCAGCTCCCTGAAATGCTCATAATACTCCGATAGTGATTCTCCTGCGCCCTGCCTAGGTGCGGGCAACTCCCTCCTGAGTAGCGCGATCTTGGCTGCAGGATAGAATTTGTCCAAGAACTTTTTCTGGAGCTGCTCCCATGTGTGAATAGATCCTGCTGGTAAGCTCATCAGCCAATGCCTGACCGCATCACACAATGGAAAAGGGAACGCCTTCATCTTCAGCGCTTCGTCACTCTCCCCTTCGGCCTTCATGTTCTCGCAGATAACTAGGAAATCTCGCACATGCTTGATTGGGTTCTCGTTGTTCATCCCGTGAAACTTGGGCATGTGATGAATGAGCGAGCTCCTTAGCTCAAAATGACCGTCTGGCGGAAGCACTATGCACCATGGCTGGTTAACCGTGATTGGAGCTGACATCTCGCGCACTGTTCTACGTCGCGCGACCTGTTGCACGGGTGACGCATTATACCTTGCTTCAGCGGCCACTCGAGCGTCAACTTCGCGCTGCACTTCTTCTCTGAATCGAACTGCGCGGTTATCTGCTCTTGCATTGTTAGGTCCCTCCGGGGTTCTATCTCCTAAGTTATCTCCAATGACACTGTTATCCTCCATGACTTGTTCTAAATCTCGAAGAAAACGAAATTAAAAGACAACTAAGCTGTCGCGTCTGTCAGTGCGCAACTATAATCTGCACAGCGCAACTGTTTCAAGGTTGCGCAGGCTGATGTTGATTGCGCGCTGTCAGAAACAACAACGAGGAAAATAAAGCAAACAGAAATAACTAACTACTGTAAAAGAAAACTTAAACTAGTTAAAACTTATCTGCGTTGCTCCCCGGCAACGGCGCCAAAATTTGACCGCGTGTCATTGTACGCGTCAAATTAATCCTTCCTTCTCCACTTAGTATAGCGGCTAAGTCAGGGTCGATCCCACAAGGAGCAAGCAGACTCGTTCTAGTTAGCAATCTACAACTTACGAAATTGGGGTTGTGAGTGATTGGGTTGCGCAGGTGCGCGAATGAACAATAGTGAAAGCAGATTTTTGCACTATACGTGCGCAGGCAGTAGAGATTAAGTACTATGACTATGAAAGGTATCGGTAAAGACAATCCTCTATGAATGTATCCCTTATCATCGACTCTAAACATCTATAGTTCGATTTTACTGAAGTTAGTGTCCGATCAAGGCTTCCTAACATGTGCGCATGTTCCGATCAAAGTCCATGAGCTATTAATTCTTGAAACTAGTCTAAGCAGCTACGAATTCTGTCACAGTAGCAGCTGATTCTCCTAGCGCGTTACTCCTAGTTGTCACCGTCAAGCTACCAACTAGTTTAACATATAACAACAAGTAGTAAGAGTAAGATTGCGGTTCAAGGCTTCCCCTACTCATACAACTAGCTGTCAACCGTGTGCACAGAATTAATACAAGTAAACAAACTATGCATTAAGCACAAGTCTCAAAGGAAATACTTCATAGAACCATGCCCAACCGATACAAAGTGTTTAGCTAGACATGCTAGTGGTAAACATCATAAAAATAGTAAATAAAAGCTAAAGTGTCCAAGGAAACAGTAACAAGCAGGTGCGTGCAGGTTGCTGTGTCTTGGTTTGCGCAGTCGGTTGGGGCAGGTCCTCGGCGGCAGCTCGTGTGTTTTTCAGTTCTGGCTCTCTCTCGTGTGTCTCGTGTATATCTCTCAAACCCTAGCCTTCCTCTCTTTATATACTGTTTGTGAGGCCCGAGGAATGCTCAGATTTGACCCGTGACAATCTTGGCAACTTCCAAATCCTAGGAGATTTTATAGGGATATGGTGTTCAAGATTTGGAAATACCGCTATCCTGCGCATCGCTTACTGCGCACGTAGGTTCGCGTAGTTGGTTTGCGCACCACAGTCTGAATCTGCCACCTCATATCCTGTTTGCGCTGCTAGCTCCGCAGGCTGTGTGTTGCGCTCCTCAAACGCGCCTATTAGCGTGTATCCGACTTAGGCTCTTGTTTTGTCCTGGAATACAAAAACACCGGAAACCAGTAATCTTGTACACAAAATAATGCAAACAAGCACAGTGTTAAGATCTAAATAGTGCGTATAAATAGGCTCTATCACTTCTCCATGGCATTGTATTGTCGACAAAGCTCCAATAATCGACACAAAATCAAATCCCTAACTCAACCAAATAAATCACAATCCAAATCCCTAAAACTAACAATCTTATATCAAAAACCCACATGATCCAACATGAACCAAACCCACCAAACTTCTCATACACATCTCAATTCCACTTTCCTCAACAAAGACCCATAACCCAGACAAAACCCTCTTTCCAAAAATACTACAAAACAACCTCAGTCACATACCTTTAATTTCCAACAGCCACTCACAAACCACTTTGTGAGTGCATATGGCATGCTGGCACAAAACTGTACAAGAAGTTGTCCAGGCGTCGAAGTTGAACAAACTCATCCTGAACGATCCGGTTGTTTTCTAGTGCACAAAATCCGCGATAAAGATAAGGAGTTAAAGATAATGATAAGGATGACATTGAAGATACTCTTATCTCCAGGATCTCAACAAACAATCGGATAGCAACAAAATCAAAACAAACAACCACGAAGAGATCGTCCTCAACAAACTTAGAGATCATAACAACTTGAGAGATTTGTGCGTCTCCTAGGTTAAATAAGAGGAACTCATGCAGCTGTGATTATCGATCATCTAGAGAAAAATACACATATACACATAGTGGGAAGTGACGGGAGGTCTCACATTCAGGGGGAGCCTGAGTGTCGATCACTAGTAGATAAGTAGAGGATAGAATAGGGAGGGAGTCCGCTGTTCTGTAATACCTTTGTACTTGATCGTAAACTAGTGTATCGGTTCCCACGGGCTTGGGATAAGCCCCCCAGACGTAGGCTGGTTTAGCCGAACTGAGTCACCATCTTTGTGTCCTTAGCAGTAGTTTTTATTTCTGTCATTTTATTCCGCTGCGTAACTTGTTTAAGGAAGAAGTCCGAACAACAAGTTGGACAAGTTCTCATCATCCTGCGATCACTGCAATTTCAATTGGTATAGAGCAAGCGTGCTCGACGTACAGAGTTAGATCTCAGGAAAAGGCTGCAGGAAAATGAGTATGAGAGAAGGACAGACCATAGCACGACCCCCACTGTTGGATGAAGACAATTACGGCTACTGGAAAGCAAGGATGAAGGTATATATCCAAACTGTTGATGACCGTGCATGGAGAGCTATTCTGAAGCCCTGGAGTGTCCCAACAAAAAGTGACAAGGACGGAAACGTGACCGAGAAACCTGAAGAAAAGTGGACAAAGGATGAAGAATGGGCACGAACTAGCAACGCAAGAGCCTTGAATGCCATATTCTCCGGAGTAGATGAGAAGATCTTCAAGCTCATCTCAAAATGCGAAGTTGCCAAAGAAGCGTAGGATATATTGGCTACTCATCATGAAGGAACTGAGAAGGTTAAGCTGTCCCGGATGCAGATGATCAGTACACAGTTTGAGGAGTTGAAGATGGACGAAGCCGAGACCATAAGAGAATTCTTCGCAAAGTTGGGAGACCTGTCTGAAATTTCACAGCGTCTCAATTAGGCAGACTTGTGAACAAGCAGTTGCTGCAGCACACTCTTGTTCACTCGGGAATTGCCTCAGCTAACAATGAACAAGACAGAAGTTTGTTCACCCAGTTCGGCCAACTGCCTACGTCTGGGGAGGACTATTCTCCAGTCCTCAATCCACTAAACTCGAAGGTCTCCAAGTACACACGGTTACAACTCCACGCAACCTATGCTACTCAACCTTTGTGTGGATCACTTGACACAATCAGAACAAGCTCTAACTTGTGTCTGCACACCCTCTACAAATGTCAATCTAGAATAGCTACAAACTTCTCAAGACTCAGCCTATTCTAAACTACACTCAACTCAGCAGGGTTGCTGTAGCAACTGCTGTAACACACAGCTGAAGCACAATTTGTCCGCGTCGCTCCAAAGCCTTCTGCCGAGCCGTTCGAACGATTCCACGAGCGCTGCACACTCTGGAATACTCCCCCTCACTCAGTGACCACCTGCCACTAGCGAGAATTACCGCTTAGACACTTGACCGAGCCACACACCCGTCAGTTCTTCCGCGGCTGCCCTTGATCAACCAGCAAGCAACAAGCTCTGAATTGGCTTCCAGATCAAGCTCGAATCAGACTCTGCAAGTCCTGATTCCCTTGTGCTTCTATCACCACAACTCTGCGCTCACGCTCTGCTCTCGGGTGATGATCGAAGAATTCGTCCGTCACACACCAAAATTGCTCTCTCTGAATTCTGTGTATGCACTCGTGTATATCTCAGCTTCGATCAACCATTCTGCTCTAAACCCCTTCTTCTTAAATAGCAGCACCAGCTTTAAGCAATGTTCAAGTTTAGGCAATGTCCCAAAAAGAACAATTATCTCCTAAAATCTAGGAGATTAGATTTGATATTTATCTACAATGCAAACTCCTTCTCTGACTAGTAAACCTCACTGGAATATACTCCACAGCTTTTTAGAAATTCTTCAGATGCTCTCCGTAGAGTTTCCAGCCCTTCTAGACACGCCCAGATTGCTGCTGCTTCTCGGACAGATGATGCAGCCAGTTGAACAAGCTCCTGCTATAGCATCCCCTGCTACAGCTGCTGCTAGTTCTCTTCTGCTGGACTGCTTGTTTACTTGTGCTGTAGCAACTCCTTGTTCACTTGTGCTGGTTTTGTCAAACACTGCCATACTACATTATCAATCTCCCCCTTGGCATTTTGACAAAACCCTCGAACATATGCGCTTTCCCATGAACCAGAAAAAACTCTAAATACTCTAAATAAGAAAAAAACAATCCAACAATAGAGAGTAAGTAGGTGTGGCCACACTCGGCCGTAGCACAACCACGCAGGGTCAGCAAAAAATAGTTCATCAGTAACAGCAGTAGCATATTAATCTTCTCTCCCCCTTTTTTGTCACAGATGCTCAAGGGGCCTGCTCCTCATCTGCTTGGAACTCCAGGTCTCTGAGGAGACTTCTGATCTGTCCATGCCTAGCATCCCTCCTTTTGGCTTCGGCTTCAAGAATGACCAGCTCAGATCTGAGATAGCTCACAATTCTAGCACGGAGGGCTGATTGAATTGTTGCAGCAGGGGGAAGAGAATCCTCCAGGGGAGCTGGAGCTGAATCACCTACCAGGAGTGGATCCTCATAAGCTATGTCCACTGCATGCTTCCCTTTGAACAGCTTGTGATCAACTGTGAAGACCTGCAGCTCCTCAGATAATCCTTCAGAAATATCACCAAGCTCCGGATGCTGTGAGACCATCATCCCATAGATGAGGGAGGGGAGCACAATGGGCTTACTGGAGGAGGCGCTGCCGGCATGAGTAGCCACCTGGGGAAACATCACACTGCCCAGGCTAATTCGTCTCCTCTTCCCAATGGAGTAGAGAAGGTTAGCAAAGGCTTTGCTAACCTTCCCCCTGTAAGAGCTGGGGATCCAGTTTCTAATGCCTAGATGATATAGCAAGGCATTCTTGGAGGTGAGTTCAGCAGCACTCAGATTGGGACCTCCCCAAGACAGGCACACTCCCCCTGTCAGAACCTTAGCTAGCATCTCTGGCTGAACATCAGTGGGAGCTCTGGCATTCTCATGAATCTCAAGGAATTCATCAATTTTTTCTGGGGTAATAATAACTGTCTTACCCCGTACCCAACTTCTTCCATACTCATCCGCTCCTTCCTCACCAAACTTCTCTTCCATATTTACAATAAATTCCCTAACCAGAGCTATATTGAATCTGAATGGAAAGGTTAGGGACTTGAGAAGGTTTACCTCGGTGAGAAGCTGAATAATTGCTGCTGATCTGTACTTGTCTAGGTCCAGCCTCTTCTCTGACACAATATGCTTCCTCTCAACTGCACTCCAGGATTGAGAAGCACTCCTATTTCTGAACCAAATACCTCCCACTGTGGTTGCTGTTGTGTCTACCAATGCAGGTCCTCTCATAGAAGGTTCACCAGAAGCACCTGCATTTTCTTTACTTGATTCCTCTTCTTCACTACTGGAGACTGGGATTAGAATAGGAGCTTTTCCTTTGTCTGAGGGAGGAGGAGGATGTGCTGCAGCAGGTTCTTGTTCAGGGGACTCAGCTATTGTTTCCTCCCCTTCACCCACAATGCCCGAGGACATAACCAGTGTTTTGCACCTTTCTTCTGCAGAACCTGCTACAGCATCCTCTGTAGCTTGTTCTTCTCCAGGGACTTCCTCAGCCACAGCCTCTTCAGATAGCACAGCGGTACTGGGTACGGGTTCTCCGTCACGTACCAGGCGCCTTCTTTTCTGCGAAGTTCCTTCGTGAGGAGAGGGCTCTCTGTGCGACGCAGGGAGAGGTGCTGGTTCCCACACCACCACATCCAGTCGCTGAGCAGGGGCTTCATTGCGCGACTTGGTCCTTCTTTCAGACCTGCCATGTCGGTCTGCTGCCAGATTCTTCTTCAAACCACGAGTCTTCACCATTGTTGCAGGGTTGTAGAAGATTTGAGGAGCGCACAGTGGGGATGATCAGCACTGATTTTTGGGAAGCGCCTTCAACTTGCCTTTGCCCTAGAAATTGATTTACCCGTTATTCTCTTTTTCAAGTTGAAGCTTCTGGATCACGTGCCACTCATGTGCCTTCTCCCATCTTTAGCAACCAAAACATGTGAACAAGCTTATTTAGACCAGGTTGCTATAGCAGATGCGAGCTAGTTCACCTATTCATTCCGGAAGACAGTTTTTGCTCGGCTGATCCTTGACAGGTTCTGATGGTGACTTCTTCACCCATATCTGAGTTTGTCGAGAGTTCCACCTCTTCCGACCCTCAAGGCTCCTATCTCTTAGTTTGTCATGTTTGGGTTTCCACACCTGTATAACCTGTGATTTCCTCCTGTCTTTAGCAATGCATTGCCCTGGTTCAGTAGTCCTGGAGATCCTTCTCTGTGATTTTGGTCCCCCTTTTTCAACTGAGGCGGTTCTGTGCTGTTGCTTCAGGTTGAAGGTAGTCTTCTGATTCCCAATACTCGTGCAAGAACTCCTTTTGTTCTGACCCTTTTTCTTTGTTTTAGAAGGATGAGGTGCCAGGTGCTTCAGCATCCTCTTGTTCACCTGTCTAGTTCCAACTTTCCCTGCAGATTTCGGGAGCTCACCTGTATTAATTTTTTCGTCTGTCATGGCATCTGAGGCTTTAATGAAAACTGTTCCTCTAGAACTTTCTTCACCAGTATACCCAAGCCCCGTTCTCCCTTTTCCAAGTCTTTGATAAGACAAAATTTCATCCAAGATATTTTTCTGAGAGTCAGTTTCCTTGGCTGTTGCTGGTGAGGAACCAGTGTCAATAACTTGTCTTCCTGTGTCTTCCTTTTTCAGAATGGTTACTTGACTGTTGGATGTGAGAAGAAATTTTCTACGTTCTTCTTCCAGAACCTTGACTCTGTCAGTCAATGCTTGATTTGTCTGAAGAGCTGCCTCACACTGTTTCAGGATCTTCCCCAGATACTCAATCAGACTGTCAGATGAGTCCTCTTCATCTTCACTTTCAGATACTTTCAATCCCATAGTGAAATTCATCCATTTTTAGTTGTTTGAGATTGAAATCTGACACACTGGTTAGCACAACACACTTTTCTTCATCACTATCCTCAGAGTCACTCCATTTTGCTGTCAGAGACTTGCTGTTCTTTTTCTCTGAATTTTTGAAGGTTTTGCTCGGACAGTCAGCCTCAATATGTCCATATCCTTCACAGTTCCAGCATTGGACTCCCTTTTTCATTTCTTTCTTCTCATCATCATCCTGACCTGGTTCCTTCCCTTTCCTTTTATTTTCACTACCCCTTCTGAATTGTTTTCGCGAGGAAGAGATTTTTCCGGTTCTGGATTCCATGTTCTTCAGGAGCTTTCCAAGATTCTTAACAAGCATACTCAGCTGATCTTCTGGAACTGGCTTCTTGGATTCTGCTTTAGCTTTTAGTCCAACATCCTTGTCCTTAGCAGTGATGTTTTCTTTAACCAGCTTCATCTCAAATTGTTTGAGAGACCCCATCAATTCTTTAAGCCTCATAAATCTGACATTTTGAGCTTCTTCAATGGCCATCACTTTCATGTCAAATCTTGAGGGCAGCGATCTGAGAACCTTTCTGATCAGCTTTTCTTCTGGGATGGGTTCACCAAGAGCATGGGCTTCATTTGCAAGATCACAGAGTTTAGCATTAAACTCAGTCACAGTCTCCTCTTCCAGCATTCTCAGATTCTCAAACTGTGTAGCAATGATCTAGAGTCTTGACAGCTTCACTCTATCAGTTCCTTGATGTGCAGTTTGCATAATTTCCCATGTTTGTTTGGCCATGTCACAATTCGATAGCAACCTGAAATTGTTAGCATCAACTGCAGCAAAAATTGCATTCAGGGCCTTTGAATTACCAGTTGCTGCAGCTCCCTCTTCAGCAGTCCATTGTTCTTCAGGCTTTATCCGTGTGACTCCCTGTTCATCCATGGTAATTGGGGGAGACCACTGGACCATTATTGCTCTCCAGGTCTTCTCATCAATGGCCTTGAGAAAGGCTTTCATTCTAGCCTTCCAATATCCATAGTTGCTTTCTTCCAACAATGGAGGTCTGCTTGTGCTCTGTCCTTCTTTCATTGTCGTGGCAACTTCAGAGCGTCTGAAATTTGGGAGACCTGTCTGAAATTTCACAGCGTCTCAATTAGGTAGACTTGTGAACAAGCAGTTGCTGCAGCACACTCTTGTTCACTCGAGAATTGTCTCAGCTAACAATGAACAAGACAGAAGTTTGTTCACCCAGTTCGGCCAACTGCCTACGTCTGGGGAGGACTATTCTCCAGTCCTCAATCCACTAAACTCAAAGGTCTCCAAGTACACACTGTTACAACTCCACGCAACCTATGCTACTCAACCTTTGTGTGGATCACTTGACACAATCAGAACAGGCTCTGACTTGTGTCTGCACACCCTCTACAAATGTCAATCTAGAATAGCTACAGACTTCTCAAGACTCAGCCTATTCTAAACTACACTCAACTCAGCAGGGTTGCTGTAGCAACTGCTGTAACGCACAGCTGAAGCACAATTTGTCCGCGTCGCTCCAAAGCCTTCTGCCGAGCCGTTCGAACGATTCCACGAGCGCTGCACACTCTGGAATACTCCCCCTCACTCAGTGACCACCTGCCACTAGCGAGAATCACCACTTAGACACTTGACCGAGCCACACACCCGTCAGTTCTTCCGCGGCTGCCCTTGATCAACCAACAAGCAACAAGCTCTGAATTGGTTTCCAGATCAAGCTCGAATTAGACTCTGCAAGTCCTGATTCCCTTTTGCTTCTATCACCACAGCTCTGCGCTCACGCTCTGCTCTCGGGTGATGATCGAAGAATTCGTCCGTCACACACCAAAATTGCTCTCTCTGAATTCTGTGTATGCACTCGTGTATATCTCAGCTTCGATCAACAATTCTGCTCTAAACCCCTTCTTCTTAAATAGCAGCACCAGCTTTAAGCAATGTCCAGGTTTAGGCAATGTCCCAAAAAGAACAATTATCTCCTAAAATCTAGAATATTAGATTTGATATTTATCTACAATGCAAACTCCTTCTCTTACTAGTAAACCTCACTGGAATATACTCCACAGCTTTTTAGAAATTCTTCAGATGCTCTCCGTAGAGTTTCCAGCCCTTCTAGACACGCCTAGATTGCTGCTGCTTCTCGGACAGATGATGCAGCCAGTTGAACAAGCTCCTGCTATAGCATCCCCTGCTACAGCTGCTGCTAGTTCTCTTCTGCTGGACTACTTGTTTACTTGTGCTGTAGCAACTCCTTGTTCACTTGTGCTGGTTTTGTCAAACACTGCCATACTACATTATCACTGTCCAATCAAGCTTTCAACCCAGGAGAACCCATGCCTGAAGAGAAGGTGGTTCGAAAGACATTGTGATCACTACCTGCCAGATTTGAAATGAAAGTGACCGCGATCGAGGAAGCTCAAGATGTGAAAAACATGCGACTTGATGACCTCCTAGGCTCACTCACTACCTATGAAAATGAGGATAGATAGCAACCGATCTGCATTCAAAGACAAGACTATTGGATTAAAAGCTGAGGCAGCAGACTATGATAGTGGAGAAGAAATCTCAGAAGCAATGGATCTCTTGAGTAAGAAGTTTGAAAAGTTCATGAACAAGTTGAACAAGAAAGTGGAGGGACAGTCTACTCAGTACAATGGCCAGTACAAATCCAGAGGAAATTTCCAGACTAGAGGCAGACAGCTGGACTCAAAGGAACAAAGTCATCCTAAGCGGATTCAATGCAGAGAATGCGAGGATACGGACACATTCAGGCAGAGTGTGCAAATACTCGCAAAAGGAACAACAAGTCGTTGACAGCTACATGGAGTGATGAAGATTCTGAAGAGGATATGCCTGAGGAGAACAACAACATTGTGGCCCTGACCTCTAAAATTTCAGAAATCTGTACCAGCAGTTGTTCCAGTGAAGAGTCGGACATTGAAACCAGTGAAGATGATGAACCCAACAAAGAATGCATCATCAAAAAATTCTCCCTCATGCACACAAAGTGGACTGAAGCAGTAAGCATCAATACCAAGCTCAACACCGCGATCTGCAACTTAAAAGAGAAGAACACTCAGCTACAAAGCCAGAACAACATCCTGGACAAAGAAAAAGCTGAGCACTGCAGAATCATCAACCAGCTGCAACAAGAACTTGTTGAAGCTACAAAAGAGCTGATGAGCTCTCTCAAGAAGTTTCAAAGAATGCTCAACTCTGGAACCGAAAAGCTGGACTCTATCCTATCCATGCAAAGACCAAGTAAAGACACGAGAGGCATTGGATTCACTGGATCCAAGACAACTAACAAGATGCTGTTTGTCAGGGAAGCAGAGAAGACCTCTCCAGTAACATCCACACAAGCAGAAAAATCAGCAGCATGGAAGGAGAAAAGAAGGTGCTATTACTGCCACAAACCTTGACACATCAGAAGAAACTGCCATATTAGAAGGATGGACTCGAGCATGAGGCGCAACAACAAGTGGATCTGGAGAGCAAAGGAGAGGAGAGACACCTGCCTAGTTGCCTACAATATGACCACACACACAGAAAAAGAGAAGGAGTTTCAGGAGCCAGCAGAGGAAGAAACTCAGAATGTACAAGAAACTGTTCGAACAGACTGTCCAGTACAGATTGAACAAATAACCGAGGAGGAAGAACAACCAGAAGAAGGCAACCCAGAGCGAAGCTCCAAACCAACAACTGATTTATTGGGCGCCACATCAATGAGCTCCAAGGGGTTACTAAAGATGTCCCGGATGATGTTCCAGCAGCTGCAACACCAGAATAAGAGGCCATCTGAGCCAAGAAAATTCACCGGCTGGGGACTACATCCTCCTTCAAACGCTTAAAGGCTTGAGGCATTTACACCAAAAAGGGGGAGAGAAAGGTATGGACAACTTGCACGAATGACATTGTGTGTTTTGATTATGATGCTATGTTGCTGCATTGATAATGGTGTGTCCAAGATGGAGTCAATGGAGACAGATGGAGTATTGATGCAAATGCCAAGGGGGAGATTGTGAGTGCATATGGCATGCTTGCACAAAACTGTACAAGAAGTTGTCCAGGCTTCAAAGTTGAACAAACTCATCCTAAACGATCCGGTTGTTTTCTGGTGCACAAAATCTGTGATAAAGATAAGGAGTTAAAGATCATGATAAGGATGACATTGAAGATACTCTTATCTCCAGGATCTCAACAAACAATCGGATAGCAACAAAATCAAAACAAACAACCACGAAGAGATCGTCCTCAACAAACTTAGAGATCATAACAACTTGAGAGATTTGTGTGTCTCCTAGGTTAAATAAGAGGAACTCATGCAGCTGTGATTATCGATCATCTGGAGAAAAATACACATATACACATAGTGGGAAGTGACGGGAGGTCTCACATTCAGGGGGAGTCTGAGTGTCGATAGCTAGTAGATAAGTAGAGGATAGAATAGGGAGGGAGTTCGCTGTTCTGTAATACCTTTGTACTTGATTGTAAACTAGTGTATCGGTTCCCACGGGCTTGGGATAAGCCCCCCAGACGTAGGCTGGTTTAGCCGAACTGGGTCACCATCTTTGTGTCCTTAGCAGTAGCTTTTATTTCTGTCATTTTATTTCGCTGCGTAACTTGTTCAAGGAAGAAGTCCGAACAACAAGTTGGACAAGTTCTCATCATCCTGCGATCACTGCAATTTCACACTTCAACCCCTCACTGACCACAATCTCAACAGCCAACAAAGCAGCACCATAAAGAACTCAAGAAGCAGGGTGAAGGAGAATGAAGATCAATAAGTATATACCTTTGAGAAACCCTAAAACCACTGGGAGAAAACGGGAAAGAAGATGGGGAGAGGAGAGAAAACAGGGAGAGGAAAGAGAAGACGGGTGGGGGGGGGGGGGGGGGGGGGGGGGGAGGAAGATAAGGGGAGAGAAGGAGAGTTTACCCAAAAGAACTTTTCTAATCATATTTTTTTTTATATTTATTATATGGGGATTACATTTATTAAGATAATGATGATGAAATTGAAGTGTTCTAAATGAATTGGTTAAAATAATTTGTTCACAAAATTTACATGTTGGAATGTTGTATTGAAATAATTTAAGTTTATTATTGTAAAATTGTTACAAATTTTACATTGTATCCATCTATCCATCTAAACATTTTATCCATCTAAACTTGTTGCAAATAAGTTAAGAAAATGCACAACACTGACCAAGTACAAGTGACTCAAGGAAGATCAAATGATCAACAAGTCAGAACAAGGGATCCTTTGAGCACATTTTGGAACCACTGGACACAGCAGCAGGTAAGCCTTGGCTATCGTGTCATTGTGCTTTACCTCAAAGAAGGAGACATAAAAAGAAACGAAGCAATCATCATTCTGTAATAGCTACTCAAAACAAGAGTAAATCTGAGGAGAACAAATGTCAAATGCATTGGGTGGAAGTGAAAAGGAACAAGGTTCAAAAGCACTGGGTTGTAAAACAGCCAGCTGATATCCCCACTGAAGCAGAATCTAATGATTCTGATGACTTCAGAATTGCCCCTAGATCCCCATCTGTGGCGACCACCCAGAAAGCTGCACCCACTCCATCTATACAAGCTGTGATGGACGCGACCAACAAGCAGTGTGGTTCATATCCAAAAAGCCGCCGGCTCCTGGGAGGTGATCAACCCCCGAATTGTGGTTGCTGAGAAAGTACTGGAGGTGGGCAGGTCTCGCGTATCTTAAGTGATCTCATTGTTGAGAGAGGTAAAATTTCTATGCTCCTTGACTTTTACTAAGCGCTACAATTTACATGCTGTTAAGGAATTTCTAGCCAACTTGGATGGAGACTATGGGGTAGCAGATAATTTGCTGTATGGAACAAGTTTTGTTATGAGGCTTAGGGTAGTTATCTCATGGTTCTTAGGAAATGTCTAAAGTATGACCCTCGTAATTTATTACTAAAGCATCAAGACTTGTACGAGTGAATTTTAAAATTGTCAATGTCGAAACTCCTCTTCTCTTACGAATTATGACGTATAGTCTAAAACTTGAAAATGAGTTTGTTGTCTTGAGCTTATGGATTTGCCCTTAACAAGCATATGTTATTGACTCGACAAAGGTTTTTTGTGTAAGCAACGCTTTTCTTCATACTACTTGCATAGAAAATTGAGCGATAATTTGAATTTGACGAATGCTAGTCTTGATATCAATTCTATGAATATTCATTGTCACAATGAAGTGAATGATCCTTAAGAGTTTGTGAAGTGAATGATTTGCACAACTTTATTATTATGTGGGCTGATAAAGAACTACTTGCTTAGCAAACTATATTTGGATTTTGAACTCTTATGGATGATTGCGAGTAGGATTTGTGAGTATTCCTATTCTGAAAACTCTCACGAGACTATAACTCGTCCACTAGGGTAGCCTAGGGGTTTAAAGACTTTTGATGCAAACGATAAATGCATCCGTGATTCTTACGACAGTGAGTTAGGAGTAGATTAATTTTCTTTGTCTAGTTATTTGTTTTGCTAGGTTACATGAGTAGGGGATGGATGTGTTTTATGTGGGTAAGATTTGCTACATGCTTTGATAATGTCATATATGATCTAGCATTTTACTCTCCGCTTGACTTATGCATATACTTGTTCGGGACGAACAAGACTTAAGTGTGGGGTGTTTTGATAAGCCTACAAATGACCTTATATTTGTCCATAATTTTTCCCTTACTTCTTGTTTGTTCCGTTATTTTATAAAGTCATTTGATGTTTTATTTGTCCATTTCAGGTTAAAAATGCGTATTACATGATATGAAATGATTCGAAGAAGTTTCAGGTGAATTCTAGTCAATCGAGAGCAAAAGAGAGCAAAATCAAGCAAAAGGCATATTTGATTCGCCCAGGCTAGTTTGATTCGTCCAGGCTGATTGACCTATTCATCTTCGAATGCTTGCCGAGCACACAAATCTTATCCGATTGAGGCGTCTCATATCTTGTTGGAAAGCTAACTGTAGTTACATCAAGACGTGATTAGAATGTTTAAGGGGTAAAAACAGGCGAGTTTCTAACACTGCAGAAGTGATTCGCCCAAGAGGAATTCAAGGATTTGCCGAATCATAAGTGATTCGACCAAGGAAAAGTGATTCGGCCAGCTTCATCACAGCACTAACATTATGATTCGGGCGAATCAAAATTATGGGGCTGCACGAATCACTTGATTTGGGGAGAATTCGCTTGCAGATCAAATATGGGCAGACTGACCTGTGCATCATCGAAGGCTTGCTGAGAGCCCGATTCTTATCCGTTTGAGGCCTTCCATAGCTTTTTGGAAAGCTAATTCAAAAATATACAACTTTGTAGTTTACGTGAAGACGTGATTCGAAGGTTTAAAGGGTCAAACAAGCAATTTTCTAACGCTGCAGAAGTGATTCGGCCAAGGAGAAGGATTTCATCTCATGGATCAAGGTTTGACCGAATCAAATAAGGGTTGACCGAATCAAAAAGTGATTCGCCAAGAGAAAGTGATTCGCCCAGCTCAAAACAGCACTGAGATAGTGATTCGCCCGAATCACCTGAAGAGTGACCTGTTCATCTTTAAAGGCTTGCCGAGCACATTGTTCTTATCCGATTGAGGCGTGCTATAGCTTGTTGGAAAGATAATGCAAAGGGCTACAACTTTTTAGTTTACATCAAGATGTAGATCGAATGTTTAAAGGGTAAAAAAGGCAAGCATCTAGCACTGCAGAGTTGATTCGGGCACTACGGGTGATTTGGTAATTTCCAGAAACAGTATAAATAGAAGAAGAGGAGAAAAATCAAGGAGAGCCTTGGGGTGCCTCCAGCGCCTAGGGTTCCTCCTTGGGACAAAACCCTAATTCGAAAACTTGAATAATTTCCATGGATTTGGAGAAACACAACAATTGGAGATTCTACATCAACCCTTTACTCATTCTCTACTTCCCTACTACTTTACTTTCTTTACTTTTCCTTGTTGAACTATTTCATTATGTCTTGTTTCAAACTCACCATGAGTGACACATGAGTGAGTAGTCTTTTAGTAGTTGGGGTTCTTATGGATCCCTTAGGTTTGGTTGAAAATTCTCATGCTTTCTCTTCATATCAATTTTGTGCACACCAAGTGTTTGACGAAACGCATGAATGAGTACGAATTGGTGGAACACCTAGGGATGGAGCGAGAGTTGAACTTAGGTTGTTAAGAAGATCAAGCATGATTATTTTAGGTTGCTTTTGTGCGCGAGAGTGACATTGGTAATCTCTTAGGCTAAGCATAGAGCAGACTTTAGTTAACTATCAATAGACCGAGAGGTTGAGATTAGAAGACTTTTGTTCTACACGATTCAATAGAGCGAGAGTTTGAGAATTGTGTCACTTAGGTATCATTCCCATTCTAGAGAAGGAGCAAGAGTTGAATTTAGAATGTGTGATAACTTAGCCTAGAACCATCAACCAAATTAGCTCATAGATATATTCATGTTTTGTGTTGCTAATCGCATGACCTAGGGGTGAAATAGGATTCCGACTACGCTTTCTCTATTATTTTCTCCACACCGATTATGAACTTGTCTTTAGTATTCACTAGAGATACCTCACTAAGAGGAAAAATCCCTCCTTTTTATTTAGTAGACTTGCATTAGGCATTACTAGCTAGCTTTAGACTAATCTAGGCTTTTCTCTTGGGTTCTACTCGAGGTCACTCGTATATAAATATTGTTTGAACACCGTGATTGGATTAGTATTCATACTACCACAATTTCGACTACGTTCAGGCGCACGGTGCTAATGTTGCCTGCTGGTGCTGAACTCACTGAGATGCGCACCCATTTCCTTCGATGTCGATTTTCTCCCTAAAAACACCATTTTGAGTCGCAAGTCTCTTTTCATGTATTCCGAACACCTGAAATGCAAACAACACTAAGAAGTAACTGTTCACATAAAAACATATCGAAATAGTTGGGTTTAAACGGTGTAGCGAGTCGTATAAATACGCCCCATCAGTTTGCGCTTCAATTGGCAATGTAATAGGCTTAGTCTATAACGGACCTTAGTTAACTATCAATATACCTAGAGGTAGAGATTATGAGAATTTTGTTCTACACGGTTCAATAGAGCGAGAGTTTGAGAATTGTGTCACTTAGGTATCATTCTCATTCTAGAGAAGGAGCGAGAGTTGAATTTAGAATGCATGATACTTTAGCCTAGAATAATCAATCAAATTAACTCATGCATATATTATTGTTTTGTGTTGCTAATCGCATGACCTAGGGGTGAAGTAGGATTCCGACTACGTTTTCTTTATTACTTTCTTTCAAACCAAATTCGAACTTGTCTTTAGTATTCACTAGAGATACCTCACCTATAGAAAAAATCTCAGCTTTTTTTAGTAGACTTACCTTAAGCATTGCTAGCTAGCTTTAGACTACTCTAGGCTTTTCTCTAAGGTTCGACCCGAGGTCACTCGGATTATAAATATTATTTGCGTATCGCGATTAGACTAGTATTTTTACTACCACAATTTCGACAACGTTCAGTCGTGGACAGAAGATACAACAACTCTGGTGAAGAGTGTGCTGAAGCATTCCGTGAGCTATACACCGTAATAGAATAGGTTGAGTTTGAGAGGTAGAACTGTAGCTATTTATTACTGAGAGTGTGTTGGCTGCACGAAGAGAGTCTGTGTGATCAGACTGCTTGCTAGTCTAGAAGATTAGACTGAACTTTAGATTTCGGCTAGATGAGAAGTCGAGGTGTGAGTCCTTGTACTTCGATTTGTGATAGTGAAATCTTGAGAATCGGAGCATCCTCCCCAGACGTAGGCAAGTTTCCGAACTGGGTGAACAAACGTACTCTGTCTTTATTATTCTTCAGTAAAGTAGTTCCGCAGAAAGATACAGAGAGTGCTTAAGCAAAAGCTATATCTCCGCATCCGCAACACAGCAGAAATTTCAGATTACTGTAGCAACCTCTGGGTCACTTGCAGAATTTTCTTGCTAAGGCCAAACCTGAAGGACACCATCACTTTGTTCACCGAGTTCGGCAATTGCCTATGTCTGGGGAGGACTTCTTCTAAGTCCTCAAGATTCCACTAAGCACGGTTTCTAGTAAAAGGATATCATAACTCAGCCTACGCTAGTTCAACCTCTACTTTTAACCTAGCTCAAATCTACGCTCAGTCTGATCACACAGACTTGCTTACACTGTCTACAGACTCCAGTAATGGATAGCTACAGATCTGATCGCAACAGACTCAACCTATACTAATATAATGTGTAACAAGAAGATGTTATAGCAACTTATATAGTGAAGTTGTTATAGCTTATGTCCACGACTCTCCACGCACTCTCTGCTAAGCAGTCGGACTTCCACTAGTGCTCCAGACTCTGCCGACGCTCCCCCTCGATCAATGATGTCCAGTCACTAACAGGGAACTCGACTTTGATCTTCAACAATTCGCGACAGCTCCTCTCTGCAACTGTGCTTAAAAGCTACTACTTGATCTTTCAACGAGACAGCGCTCTAGTTGAAGTTCCTCGATCAAGTGTAGATCAAACTTCTCCAGTTCTGATCTTCTCTCAGTCCACACACTCACAAATCTCCGCTCTAGCCTTTAGGCTTCCGCTCTCAGTATTTGCAGCTCTCTCTCTCTCGGTGTGTGTTTTGTGTTGATACACTGCCTTCCCATATATAGCTGCAGCAATCAAACAAGTGTAGGAATACTCATCCCGTTAGGATTCGTAGATCCAACCAATTTTAGCACATAGAATTAATTTCTTGCAAGTTTGTTGAGAATTAATTTGGAAGCTTATCTTCTTCCGATCACTTGGTGAATGCTTCTGATTAACTGCCACTGTTCGAGCATCTCCCTGCCAAGTTGCGACGCCGACACCAGACCTCCGAACGCTCTTCGTGTTGTTCCATGTTGAACTGCTAATTTTGCTTCAGCTCTGTGTCTTCACATTATGCTATAGCATCTTCTAGTAGATGTTCGCTATCTGCTTCCGGAACTTGCTTCAGCTTCTGTTGCAGAGGGTTGCTACAACATCTTCTTGCTGTTGTTTTATTTTGTCAATTCCAGTGCCATGCTCCAGCTTCCAACTTTGTAGGATGTTGTAGCATTTGCTTTGTTAATTATTTGTCAATGATTTCATTACCTTAACAATGGACTCAAGTGCACAACATTGGCGCTAATTGTACTTTACTCACCGCACTTTTTGATAAATGGAGGCAAGAGACTCATACCTTCTATTTTAGAACCAGAGAGTGTACTATCACTTTGCAAGATGTGAGACTTCTTACCGGGTTGTCGATAGAGGGAGATGTAAAGAGGATGAGGAATGGAAAAATATTTGTATAGGATTGCTTGGCACCTATCCGGAGTGCTCGAGGTCGCCGCCATGGCGAAGAGAAGATGGTTTCATAACAATATGAAAGTGATATCCGTTGAAGCATTAGATGCAGTCCTTAAGAGATATATGAGGGCATACATTAAATGTATGTTAGGATCAACATTGATGCCTGACTTGTCCGGAGACAGTATCTCACTCCATTTTCTGCCATTATTGGCTGACCTTGACAAGCGAGGACATATCATTGGGGGAGTGTAATTCTTGCATAATTATATAGGCAATTGTGCAGTGCTGGAGGGAGGGACATTAGCAAATGGATGGGTGCATCAATATGTTAGAACTATGGAGCTGGGAACGAATACTAATCAGTTTTCCACAAGGCTTCAATAGGTCTCTACAGCCGATTGATGCGGACATAAATTCGTATTACAAAGGAGTTTAATCTTAAACGTAAGTAATTATATGATATTCACATTAAAATTATAGTTGATATTTATCTATTGATAGTTGACTTTGAAATTTTTGCTGCGTTGCTGATGTGGAGATTCGGTTCTGCTTAAGCACTCTCTATATCTTTCTGCGGAACTACTTTAATGAAGAATAAGAAAGACATAGTACGTTTATTCACCCAGTTCGACAACTTGCCTACGTCTAGGGAGGTTGCTCCGATCCTCAAGATTTCACTATCACAGTTGGAAGTACAAGGACTCACACCTCTAATTCTCACCTAGCCGAAATCTAAAGCTCTGTGTAATCTCCTAGACTAGCAAGCAATCTGATCACACAGACTCTCTTCGTACAGCTTACACACTCTCAGTAATAAATAGCTACAGTTCGACCTCTCAAACTCAGCCTATTCTATTACAGTGTATAGCTCACGGAATGCTTCAGCACACTCTTCACCAGAGTTGCTGTATCTTTTGACCACAACACTCCAAGCTCTCCTGCTAAGTAGTCAGACCCTCTGTGTTATTCAAACTCAGCCTCGGCTCCCCCTCAATCAATGACTCACTCAGCCAATATTGAGTAGCCTCGATCACTGCTCTGCAGCCCGAGACAATGCCTGTCCGCGGCTGATCACTGAGCTTTAGACTGTTCCACCAATGAGCAGCACTCCAGTTGAACTCGGAACCAGTCCAGAATCAAACTCCACGAGCTCTGATTCCTCTACCCAACACAAGCCTCTAACTCAGTGTATAAAACCCTGTTACCGTGAGTTAATCTCTTCGTGTGATCTTCTCTTGCGCTCTGTGTTTTCTCTCTTTGGTTGTCTGCCGTGCTTGTGTCCTCTGCACTCCTTTTCAAGCCGTTGCACCCCTGAAAAGCACAGAGCATCAATATCAAAATCTTACTCCTAGATTCTAGCAAGTTTGTTAAGATTCCAATGCCAAATATAAACCCCTTGGATATTTATCTTTTTGAGCACGTGCTGGGGACTGCTGCTTTCTTGATGACGTCTACATACCTCCCGGAGCTTCCCCAATGTCAACCGTATCAAGACGAAGCCTCGCTACGCACCGCCGGTATTCTGCTCTAGCTCTGAGACAACACAGAGTGCTGAAGCAGACTCTGTCTCTTGCCTATTCTTCAGATAGTGTCTCAGCTTCAAGTCTTCAGACACTAACACACGTTTGGAGACCGTGACATCAGTACATTTATTAAGCCACGTAAGCTCTCCATGTACAGCCCCGACTTGGAGACCGCAACCTCAGAAATTACGTTCTCGCAACTCCCGACATCAATAATAAAAGTGCAGACTTTTATCCGATCGTGCAATGCGACTGGAATAGGCTGTTTCGTAGCCACTCGGATTGCTCAGGAGCGCGATGGGTTAGGAAAGTACGCCTCAATGTCAAGACAGGTCCAACATAGCATGTTACCTCCTCAATCTCTTCCGTATCATCACCATAATCGTCGAAAACTGGGGGACCCTCTGGGACTGCAACAGCAGCATCACTCGCATCATTTGTGAAAAGGCCGTACGAGCCTGAGGATACCTTGCGACACTCTGAAGCTCAATGACCGGGTTCGTCACGACTGAAACACCAAAAACCTCCATTGCCACGTCCTTGGGCGACGACTCAGAAGGGCGGGGAATCGAGGGGGAAGCCATACCGAAGGTTGCAGAGACCCCATGGCCGAACGCCTCAGCAGCTGCTTCTTTGCTTGGGACCCACGCTGGTGAGCCTCGGATACCGACATCGGGTCAAACATATTCAGAACATCCTGCAATTGAAGGCGAAAGCCACCAATATACCGGGAAACGAACTGGATGGGGGATTTATTGAGATCAATCAAAGACATCATCTGGTAGAAATTCGTGGTGTACTCTTCCACCGAACGAGAATTCTGCCGCAAATTCTGGAAACGCTGGTACAGCTCCCCTCAAAGTTAAAAGGAAGAAACGCAGCTCTGAGGTGTTTCTTGAACTTATCCCACCCGGAGATCTTGTCCTTCCCAGCCCGAGCACGAGTCTTCTTCAACTGCTGCCACCACGCCTGTGCACATCACCGCAATCGGATATCAACCGGTGAAACACGACGGTCCTCCGGAACTTCCTTCAAGTCCAAAATCTCCTCAACCTAAGCAAGCCAATAGATGAACTCCTCCGCTTTAAGGCTGACATCAAACTCCGGGATGTCAACCTTAAAACCGGACTCCCAACGATGATCCTGCCGAACAACTCCAAACGGGTTGGCCTCCTCACCAGTACCAGCCGCAACATTAGGACGGCGCGCAAGGAGGTCGTCCATCCGATGAGGCACAAAATCCAACTGCCGACGCAACTCAGCGTTATCTCGCACCAGATCGTCGTTGACTGCATTGATCCTCTGATTCTCCTCTTCAAAGGCTGCTTCTTCAACGATTGCACGCCTTTGTTTAGGAGCCATCTGTGCAGGAATGACTGGAAACTAATACCACTCTGATGCAACTCGTGTGGTCACAGGGAAGATGAAACCTGAATTCGAACCCTAGGCACGAATGAAAGAACTCTGAAATTTTACTTATTCCAAAAACTATCTTTACCTACTACCCTGACTCTGTTTATATAGTAAACAGAGCCTACTAATTAGAAAACATAAAATATAACCTTCCAAATCTAAAATCGAAAATAAGCAAACCTACTTAAAAATATTAAAAATTAAAAATAAAATATTAAAACACTCTGGATGGGCCCAGAAGCACACAGCTCATGAGCGAATGATGATTTTGAACCGGGCCGTCGTTCTCTTCGAAACTCAACACTCTTCTAGTAATAAATAGCTAACGACCTGAACTCACAGACTCAGTCTATCATATGACAATGTGTTAAAGTGGATGCTGCATCAACTTCTGTCGCGAAGTTGCTGTGCTTTTGTCCCTGTCTTCTCCAAGCACTCCTTGCTGAGTAGTCGGACACACGCCACGGCTCCCCCTCAATCAATGACCTCCAATCACTATCAAGGAGAATGATGGGTCATTCCGCGCAAGCTCCACTCGGCGACAGACTGCCGTTCAGCTTGTCAACCGAGACTCTGCTTTAGTCGACTGCCTCGAATCAATATAGTAATCAGACTGCTCTAGTCCATATTACTCCTTTGCTCTCACACAACACGCGCTTCAGCACTCTATGCTTTGATCTTTGCATAGTGTATGTTTTCTGTGATTCGGTTTCTTCGAGTGTATTTGCTTTGGCCTCTGCCTCTGCTCATATAGCTCTTCACCTCAGCAACTTTATCCAGCAGATAATCCTACCTTCTGAATTCTTCTGGATTCCCACACGATAATGCTGCCTTCTAAAACCTTCCTAGATTTCTCAAAGTTGCTGTGATTCGGTTCCCTAATTTGGAACCTTATCCTATTGGCCTTCATCTCTGCCAGATGTGCCTCTACTGACATCATCTGGCACTCTCTGGCCTGTGGTACGCCGACAACAATCCTCCGAGCACCACTAGATAGATCTGCTACAAAGAACTTTATTTTAGCTTTAGCCTTGAATCTTACGGGGTTGCTATAGCCTCTTCTGGTTCTTGTCTTGATTTCTTCTGATCATATGTACCAGCTCCATTCATTAGGAGATGCTATTACAGCTCCTGCTTCTTCTGTTTTGTCAGTCTCCATTTGAAAAGTACCAGCTCTTGGTACCAAAAGTTTGTTGTAGCCTCTTCTTCCACTCGGGAAGTTTTGCTTTGTCAC
Source organism: Umbilicus rupestris (assembly GCA_963678935.1). Classification (NCBI taxonomy): domain Eukaryota; kingdom Viridiplantae; phylum Streptophyta; class Magnoliopsida; order Saxifragales; family Crassulaceae; genus Umbilicus; species Umbilicus rupestris. The sequence goes on along the minus strand of OY787628.1, from coordinate 5,947,853 downwards.
AGATGCCATATCCGTAACAGAACAAATCTTTATGGACCGGCCTGAGGGTTGTACAGTGCCTGGTCAAGAGAGAAAAGTTTATACTCGCAAAATCTCTTTATGGCTTAAAACAATCGCCAAAGCAATGGCATGAAAAATTTGACAATGTGATGATGTCAAATGGTTTCAAAATCCATTAGTGCGAAACTTGTGTATCCATTAAAACCATTGAACACGGTTATGTGATTTTTTGTTTTATTGTTGATGATCTGCTTATTGTGGGAAGCAATGATCACATGGTTAAGTCTATAAGATATTATTAAAGTTTAAGTTTGATATGAAAGATTTGGACTAGAAGATGTGATTTTAGGTATTAAAATTACATTGAGTATTGAGAGACTTGTCCTAAGTTATTTACACTGCATTAATCTTAGACAAGTTTGGAAAAGATCGCTCTGATGTATCTAGAACTCCAATTGACATTAGTCAACACTTGTCTAAGAATAAGGCGTCAAGCATCTCCCAAGTGGAATATGTCAGAGTGAAAGGCAGTCTAATGTACTTAATAAATTATACTAGACCCGATATTGCCTATATTATAAGTAGACTTGCAAGGTATACAAGTAATCCAGGATCAGAACACTGGAAAACAATCATGAGAATACTGAGGTATCTACGGTTTACTCGTAATATGGTCAAAACTATACCAGATATCTTGCTATCATTGAGGGATTCGCTGAGGAAAATTGGATGTACGATATACAAGACTCAAATGCCAGCAGTGGATATGTATTCTCATTGGGAGGTGCGGCTGTGTCTTGAAAATTCCAAAAAAAAAAAACCTTAATACCCAGATCAACTATGGAAGCTGAGTTCGTTGCATTAGATAAATGTAGCGAGGAAGCTAAGTGGTTGAGGAATGTTCCTAATCGGACAAAACATGTGTCAGTAATATGTTTTTTACTATGATAACCAATCGGCAGTGTGTAGGGCACAATGTGTATAATGTGAAATCAAGACATATACGTCTATACCATAATATTATAATATAACTTCTCTCCACAGGAGTCATAAGTATTGACTAGATGAAATCGAAGGAAAATAATATGGATCAATTAACCAAAGGTTTAATATGGACCAAGTAAAGAAGACGTCTAAAGGAATGGATCTAAAACCCTTGGTAAATTAAGGTCAAGGCGACAGAAAACCCAATCATGTTGACTAAAGATCCCAAGATCTTGGTTCAATGACACAACTTAACCCCTAAAACTAAGTATGGTCACTGTGGGGAGTTAACTCCATATCCCACTCCTTGTTTAAACAATGACTCCTGCACGAGGTTAAGCTTGAAGCTTTTAATGATTCTAATAATTCGGATGTTGAGATTCCAACAAGTAATGCAGGATTACTCGATATCAAAAGCATCACGTAGGTGAGAAAGAAGTGAGGCCGCTTCAAAGAAGAATTAATGGGATTTAGTTCTTTAGAAATTCTTTCGGAACCGGGAAGGGGTGTCATGGCCAAAGCGAATCCAACCATGATAACTGAATTGGTGTAAGGAATATATATGTGGGAGATACGTGTTTCATTTACACTATACGACAAACAGTTCAAGGACATTGTGTCTACTGTCTAGTCAATAAAGAAGACATGTCTTCTCGAGGGAAGGTTATAAGGCATTTCCCACCTATCCTATATAGCTATGGACCATAGAAATTATCACCACATTGAGTCAGGTCTTGATTGTTTTTACTTTATGTGGGTGATTGTTGGAATAATGTGTGATTATTATAAAGAAAATGATGGTGCGACCCTATTTTGTGAGTCAAAATTAAAGGTAGAATACACCTTGGATTCAAAGATATAAAATTGATTATCCATATGCCAAAATCCAAGTTAAAGTGAATGAGATATTGATGTTCAAAGAGTGATTTAAATAATACAAATGTGAGTCTCTTAAGAATAGAACACTCAACCTTGTGGAGTAGAAGTACAAGCAATATGCAAGTATCCCACATTACTTGGAAACTGACTTGATAGTAAGTTTATATATAATCTCATTCTACCTATTAGATAAGATAGTGACACAGGAAGCTCTCTTTCGGCGCGGGTGGGCAGGGGTGCAAATCGTGAGACGAGTCGAGTTTGGAACCGGGTATCCAATAGGTGCGCTGAGACGTATGTCACATGAGGACGGACTCCTTTTGCACTTATTTCTAGTCAAACTTGTAATTTTGAGCATGCAAGTTAAGGCGATGCCTCAACATAACTTGTAAGAGATGCCTAAATTCACGTGTCGGTTGAGTTGGGCTTAAACGAGGTGATGCATGAGTGACTATTAAAAATATTTAATATCATTTAAGGACAAGACGTCGCCTGAGGCTCAATGTCTAGGTGACACCTGGGTGATTTTAGATTTTTAAGAGCATTAAGGAGCACTCAAATGTCACTTCGCATCAAATGAGGCGACGCCTAAGTGAGGCGTGGTGATTGTGAGACAAAGTCAATTCGCCTGAGCAATTTTTCAGGTGCAAGAAGAGTTACTCAAGAGTCGTTGTATCATGGAAAGTGGTTGACCAAGATTCCCGAAGGAAGACCAATAACATTTTAAGGAGATCGTCTAACAAGCTTCAACTACTCCATTTCTGATTTTGCAACAATTTATTTATTTTTAAATAATAATATCTTTTACTGTCGCACACATATTGTTCCAATTTCCAACAACAACATCCACCGTAAACAACACAACCCTATTAAATACTCTATAATTTCTTATAGTTGCAAAATTTTAATGGAGTTCTACAAACAAAATTTGAAGTGCCAACTACTTTGAAAGATTGTGATGTGATTTAGGTTGGAAAGCTCAAGTGCTAACTATTTGGAAGTTTAATAAAGTGTATAAATAAACAAAATTTGTAGATGTAGGCGAGCAAGGCCCCGAGGATAAATAACAAGAACAATCAGCGATCGATATCTAATTTCGTCACAGATGAAAACAGGGCTAGTCGTAGTTGACAAAGTTGAAGGCAGATCAAGCGTTACCAGATGCTACTCCAAATATCCTCTCAAATTCATCATTCCCAAAAAGGTCGCTCCACTCCTCCTCTTCCTGGTCCTAGACTATATTGCTTTCTGTGACCCTGATTCTTTGATTCAGGCGGGACCTTCTGCCACTGACGCCGTTTGGATATACAGCCTCACCTACGGCGGCGGAATTGTTTCTGTAACCTGCTTCTCCTTTCACTTTCTTTTCTTTTCTGTTAATGTGAAGTTGAAAACATTGTTCCCAAATAGGGAGATTGTATATCATGTGATCTCATTGTCGGAAATGGATGCACTGCTGTCTTCACAACTCAAGCTTCCACCAAAGTAACTCTTTTTACCGTAGCTGACTCCATGTTTCCCATATTACTACATGTCTGTAGCTGTGAAATATCTTGTGAGGCATTTTGATGTATTAATAGGTCTACAAGTCTTTGGGGCGTAAATGTTCAGAACAAATCTTGGAGGTAAACCTTTTCGCTAATGGAATTTATGTCAGCCAATGTTTTGCAATCCCACTATCTTTTTGAAGAATTTCGACATGTAGACTCATAATGTTGCTGGTCTGCACGCACTTACTAATGACAGTTCTAAAATGGTTGAACGAAGGGCTAGATTCATGATACAGCTACTTCAGCTCGCATGAAACTTGTATCTCCATATTTTTTCAAGTTAAGCTGACCCCTTCTTACATTTAACTTGAGCTCATTTTTTTCCATACAGTAGGTGAAAGTTGGAAGTGATGCCCTGTTGGTCCTCATTCCTGATCCAGTAACATGTTTTTTAGGCGCAAGGTACACCCAAAAGCAAATCTTTAGTGTGACTTCAAACTCAAACCTTCTCGTGGTTGACTGGATAACCAGTGGTCGACATGAAAATGGAGAGAAATGGGCTTTTGAGCTATACAAGAGTACAAATAACATCGTCGTTCAAGGCGATCAGCCTTTGTTTCTTGATTCGGTAGGCAGCCCTATATTTTTCTTTACTCTTTATTAAATTGTTTACGCCCTATCTTTTGCACTCTTGAGAGATATGGCTTTCTACTTTAAGAGTACACACTACCATTTACATGGCTCAGGCTTTTGTTTGGGCTTCTGGTTTTAAGTTTACCACCTCTCAAAATACATGTTGATCAACAAAGGTATTACTGGAGCATGGAAGCTCCATCAGCATCGCTGAGGCAATGCAGGGCTATCAAGTTGTTGCAATGGTTTTAATTTTAGGGTACGTGGGTGGAATGCCTTGCATTTGACAACAGCATGAATTTATGTTTTCTATCTTTGATGGTGTATATTTAAAATAAAATTTCAATAAGTTGAATCCCATCTATTTTGGTGCATGCATTAGGCCAAAGTTGGTTCATGTACAACAAAAATTTCAGCAAGATGTGAAGAAGCTGATGACTGGGCGATTATATACAACCTCCAATGTCAACGGACACCACAAAAGAACCCGACCAGACAATCATACACTTGATTTTATTGCTTCTTGTAGTATATTTGGTCCCAAGGTATGCTAGTAGACTTTTCTTGTTGTCCAGATGCTTGTTGTCCAGTCATTTATACTGTTTCCCTTATTATATTTACCATCCGTAACTTTGTTTTGTATGCAGCTTGGAAAAGTTTAATTAGGAATTTTAGATTTCATAAATATTTCAGATGTCAGTGTACAGAGAAATCAAAACTGTTCATTTCATGCCAATTTTAGCTTGGCTCCGTTCCCAACTGATGTGTTTATTTTGTCGTGCTTGCGTAATGTGGTTTGGAATAGTCTGAGACCATCGTTAGTTGTAGTTTCCATGTAAGCATGACATAAAACATAGTATGATATTCCTTTCAATGTGAAATAGTATGTTACAATATTTCCAACACCTCTTTTGAGCTGAATAATATTATGTGTGCAGGGTGTTGGACTTGTTGTTAGGATAGCAGCTATGACAACCGAATCTGTTCACAAATTTCTTGAGCGTCAGTTGGCAAGCATGGAGTCGTCTCTTGGAATATCACCTTATTCATGATCAATTATAAAAATGCATCTTGCACAAATTAATAACATTTGGAGTTTCAGATGCTTGGTACTTCAGGCAAACTTGTCAATTGCAGATGAAAAATTCAACAAATGCCTGTCGAAGAGCATAAGTTCAACCTACTATGTAATTATATCAAAATAGTACTTTTGAATTTGAGAATAGTACCACAATTTGAATTGTTGAGTCAAACCATACTACTTTGATACCTTCAAGGGTCTGGCTCGGATACCGTAGTGAGGAAAATAGATGGATGGATCAAATATAGTTGGAGAACAAGAAATAGAACATCATATGTAACATAGATTAATTGGCAATATGCCTACGTTAAGAGAGTAGCAACAAGAACTTGTACTATCATAACTCTGGATACACTCTTTCGACATTCCCTCACACTTATTTTGTACACTCACACTTGGTTCACATGTCTTTGTCAATGCTCCAATAATGTTATTTGTTAATGCACTCTACCCCTTCACATGAAACCAAACAACATTAGAGAAAGGTTATTTAGCTAGAATATTAATATATTTCAACAACAAAAGTTTAAATTTTATTTAAAACACAACAATCGATAGGATCAATAAAAGTTAAAAGAATCCCAAAATTTCATAAACATTTTGAGGTACACAATTATATGATTAGTAAAGCAAATTATCATGGAAAGCGAGTATGACATAACATATGCATTAAAATTGCATTGGTTTGATTCGATTTGAACCACGGAAATTATTTACGTCACACATCATTTGATTTATATATAGATTGAAATTTGTCAAATTCGCCAAACTCTAACTTTGTTCGTTTATAAAAAGTCTTTATATTCTTCATTCTTTCAAAGTTGGCTCTTTCAAACCTTAGTAGCGTGACAAAATTAAGCTAGTTCATATTATTAAGGCTGTTTGTTCTCTGTAGGATATCAACTATTCATTCCAAATAGGTTAAAAGTTCTCAAAATTACATCAAATATTATTCGATCGATCTTTTTCAGTTATGTTGGATCGTGATTAATGTTCCGTAGCAAGTAACAAAAGGGTTTTGTTCCTTGTCAGGTAACAAAGCAACGAAAAGTAAATTATGCAGAAAGTAATGAACTTGCTCAGCAATTTAGAGTGGAAAATCCGGTACCTTAAAAGATACCCGAGAGAAAAACCACTACCTTCTAGCAAGCTAGAAGGATTTGGAAATACTCTTGTATTTAAGTGTGTTTATCGATTACACTGAAATTATACCTCTAGCATACAAACATTCCAATTCACTGTCTGCTAGGGATTCCTCCACAGGTTAGCCGCACCACAAGTAGTACTCCTTTTTGACACACACTACAGCACCGTCTTAGTTCCCTCCAGAGTAGCGAACTTCTCCTTTCTCAACTTCTTGGCGGTGTAGTCTTCCGAACCTTAGCTGTTACGCTGATGGGTGTCAAGGACCTTTTCCAATTCGCTGCCTATGTCGAAAGCTCTGCCTTCTCCTTTATCTCGTTCTCCTTGGAAAAAGCCCTAGATTTGCTCAACCGCAAATCCCTGATTTGTTGGACAACAAATTCCAGATTTACCTTCCAAATTCGGAATTAAATCTCTAAGATTATCAAGAATTATCCCATAATAATCTTGATATTCTTTGACCGGATCTTCTCAATCTTGATCCTTATTTTGCTCTGAGAATCTAGCTAGAGATCGTAATCTCAAAGATTCTATCAGCTTTTGCTTTTGTGCTGCAATGTCCGTTCCAGGGATCGTTCCATGCACACTCAAGTAGCGTTATTAGTTAGGTGTTTGTCTCATCAAAAACAAGGAGTGGACATACTCCAACAATTTCCCCCTTTTTGATGATGACAAACACCCTCAACAATGAAACAAAAATGAGTTCCCCTAAATCGGTTCTACTAGCGTTCCCCTTCAACAATAAAACATAAATCAGTTCAACTAGCGTTCAATGTTCCCCTCAGTTCCACTAGCGTTCACCGTTCCCCTCTGTGTTCACTTTTAACAATGTACAGTTCCCCCTCAGCACTGTACAGTTCCACTTCAGAAAAACATTAATATCAGCAGATATGATTTCCCCCTCAGATCATGCGTCGTCTCTATAATCTTCCCCCTTTTGGCATCATCAAAACAGTCATAAGAAGGTAAGCATGAATAATGGACGTATGGATATAGTGCAAATAATCCGAAAGCAGCTAGGGACCAAAGCAGACACAGGTAGAAAAATGAGCAGTTCACAAAAGACCAACAGAGAGCACACCCCCAAGTTCACGATAAAGAAAAGGAAAAACAAAATAAGCCAAAGAGAGTTGGGATAATGTGGCTGGGAATAAAGAGGATAATCAGCCGGATAACCGTTCAAGGGTCAGTTGGTTCATCAAGAACCGGAGGAGCGAGGGAGGGCTGCTGGATGATGGTACTGGTCCTACTGTTCCCCTGCTCGGTTTCCATGGCCTCACTCTCTTCTGATTCTTGAAATTGCTTTTCTATATCTGGTTGGGTACGAATTCACATAACCTTCCTTCATATCGGATTTCGTCTTTCTCTAATTGATTTCATCTAGAGAGCAGTTGTAGGTTACCTCGTCCGTGCGTTCCCTATTCCCCTTTTTTTCTTTTTCTTTCTTTTTTATTTCATACAGTAGTTGATATGCATGTTTCTTGATCATGTTGGGGTAGGGGAGTGCATTTCCCTTCGGAGAAGCTTGCTATTTCTCTCTTTTTTTTTAAATAACCACCAAAGACTCCCGCTTTGTTTCAATAGGTAGCCAAACATCTATTTTCTTTTGCTCTCGTAGATTACAAGATATATTCTTTCCTTGATTTCCTCGACTTTGTTCCAATCAGCCCTCTAGGATTATCCGTGATTTTTCGAAAACTAATATGGTGCGGTGAGATTACCCGAGTGGTACGAGGTGGGCACCATATTAAACAAAACAAACAGAAGGAGACATATATGTTTTCAAGATAAGCTTAGAGTTACCTCATGAGGAACGTTATTCAGAGATTTATCAAAGGGGTCATAGGATCGTCTACTCATGAGTCGGCTAGGGTGGTCGTAGATTCCTTCCATCAGTTGGACTTGTAATGTGGGTGCAAAGCTTCAGGAAGGATCTTTTGGGCCGAAGGAATAATTCTCTCTATCATGACAGGGAACAATACTCGGAAGGTAATTTGTTAGTGATCATAACTCGTCCTAGTCAGATTAGACCCAAAACATTTTTCGAAGAAATTTGCATACGTCCATAAAGTCTATGATATCACGTTACCTATACTTATGCCAGCAAGTTTCAACCATTCAACAGGGATACCATGAGACGTCACATATTCAGTCAAAGGAAATCATACCTAGCTCAAGTCGCAGCTTTTCAAAGGGTTCCCTGTTGAGTGCCTTGGTGAATATGTCAGCGATTTGTTCCTTAGTACCACAGAAGTTCATGCTAACCAAACCCTTTTAGACACAGTCCCGAAGGAAGTGATGTTTGATCTCAATGTGCTTTGTCTTAGAGTGTTGCACGGGATTCTTAGAAATATTTATGGCACTAGTGTTATCACAGAAGATAGGAACAGAAGCAAATACAATACCGTAGTCACTTAGCTGTTGTTTGAGCCATAGAAGTTGAACGCAGTAGGCGGCGCCCACGATGTATTCTGCCTCTGCTGTAGAGAGTGCTACTGAATTCTTCTTCTTAGATCCCCACGAAATGAGGCAAGTTCCTAGGAACTGAGCCATTTCTGATGTGGACTTCCGATCCATTTTGTTCCTTGCGAAGTCAGCGTCTGTGTATCCTGCTAATCGAAAGTCTCTGTTCCTTGGGTACCATAGGCACAATTTCTCAGTTCTCTTCAGGTACCTCAAGATTCGCTTGACAGCTTTGATGTGGGTTTCACGAGGATCGGCCTGAAATCTAGCACACAAGCACACAACATACATAATATTTGGTCTACTTGCAGTGAGATATAGCAGTGTACCTATCATTCCTCTGTAGAGTGATTGGTCTACTTTTGGCGAATTCTCATCCTTTCCCAGAGAGTCATTTGGGGAGATTAGAGTGGCATGTCCTTTGGAGTTCTCCATCTTGAACTTTTTGATTATCTCTCTGATGTACTTCTGTTGATGTATTCTAGTCCCATCCTTTTCTTGCATCACTTGAAGCCCTAGGAAGAACTTGAGTTCCCCCACCATGCTCATCACAAACTCGCTTTCCATGAGCTTTGTGAATTTCTCAGTCAGGGTTGTGTTAGTAGATCCAAATATAATGTCATCGACATAGACTTGTACTACTAGGGTATGACATCCTTCCCTCAGTAGGAACAAAGTCTTATCTGCCTGTCCATGAACAAAACCGTGAGATAATAGAAATTGAGATAATCTTTCATACTATGCACGAGGAGCCTGTTTCAATCCATATAGTGCTTTGTCCAGAATGTACACATGGTCCGGATGTAGAGAGTCTTCAAAGCCGTGGGTTTGTGACACGTATACTTCTTCCTTGAGGTTTCCATTCAGAAATGTCGTCTTTACATCCATCTGTTGCAGTTTGAACCCACGGTATACTGAAAAGGCATTGAGACCGGGGCAAACGTTTCATCATAGTCAATTCCCTCTTGTTGATTGTACCCCATGATGACTACCCTGACTTTGTTCCTGATTACTTGTCCTTTATCATCCAATTTGTTCTTGAACACCCACTAGGTTCCGACTATCGTTCAGTTCTACGGCCTGGGAACCAACCTCCACACTTTGTTCCTTTCGAACTGATGTAGTTCTTCTTGCATGGCTCTTACCCCTTCAGTTTCTTTCAGTGCTTCTTCTACGTTCCTGGGTTCCATCAAAGACACAAAAGCAGAAAAGGCATGATTATTAATTAATGAGACTTGAGTTTCGGAAACCTGATTCTCCTTGTCTGCCGATTCTGTTGTGTAGCAGGCGTAGTCTTGTAGCCATACAGGTGGAGTACGGTTCAGGTCACCACGCTTAATACTTGTTGCGCTTTCCTCTTCTCGAGCTGTTTGTTCCGTCTGAGGCAAGTCATGCATTTGTATATTCTTCCCTGTCCTTAACCTTGGTTGAATCTTTTGTGTCCATTATAGGTATCGGTCCCTTCTCTAAAATTCTCCAAAGTTGTCCATCCAGCGAACATGTGTGAGCTTCGGACTGTTTCGCCCACCAGTCATACTCTCCCGGTTTCAGTGTAGGTGGTTTCCAGAGGAGTCAGTCTGAGTCGTCATTTTTCCTGCAATGCTAGTTCAAAAATCTAGAGACAAGGATCTGATACCAATTGTTGGATCGTGGTTAGTGTTAGCAAGTAACAAAAGGGTTTTGATCCTTGCTAGGTAACAAAGCAGCGGAAAGTAATTTATGCAAAAAGTAATGAACTTGCTCAGCAATTTAGAGTGGAAACTCTGGTACCTTAAAAGATACCTGATTGGAAAACCACTACCTTCTAGCAAGCTAGAAGGATTTGGAAATACTCTTGTATTTAAGTGTGTTTATCGATTACACTGAAATTATACCTCTAGCATACAGACATTCTAGTTCATTGTCTGCCAGGGATTCCTCCACAGGTTAGCCGCACCACAAGTAGTACTCCCTTTTGACACAGACTACAACACCATCTTCAGTTCCCTCCGGAGTAGCGAACTTCTCCTTTCTCAACTTCTTGGCGGTGTAGTCTTCCGAGCCTTAGTTGTTACGTTGATGGGTGTCAAGGACCTTTTTCAATTCGCTGCCTAGGTCGAAAGCTTTGCCTTCTCCTTTATCTCCTTCTCCTTGGAAAAAGCCCTAATATGTTGGACAACAAATCCCAGATTTACCTTCCAAATTCGGAATTAAATCTCTAAGATTATCAAGAATTATCCAATAATAATCTTGATAATCTTTGACCGGATCTTCTCAATCTTGATCCTTATTTTGTTCCGAGAATCTAGCTAGAGATCGTAATCTCAAAGATTCTATCAGCTCCTGCTTTTGTGCTGCAATGTCCGTTCCAGGGATCGTTCCATGCACACTCAAGTAGCGTTATTAGTTAGGTGTTTGTCTCATCAAAAATAAGGAGTGGACATACTCCAACAGATTAGTAATTTTGCATTGATTGCTTAGAAGTACTAAATGTAGTTCGTGACACACGTCATTTTAAGTATCAAATCAATTTAACTCAACTAATATGAAAATTGCAGTTTCATCTTTTTTCTTAAACCAATAGCAACCTTACTGTAGTTATTTTCAATTATGTATTGAAAGAGCATTATAAAGCATACTGTTTTTGTGTCAGTTATTTTTAATTGAAGAAGAAAAGTGAAATTTTTCCTAATTGATTTCTTGTTTCAATAGGCTACTAGAAACAACCAAAGGAGTTAAAAAGGATATTGTTCTTGTTTCAATTACTTACCGATAATCAAACCAAAGGGGTAATTCGAGGGCACACAAACACAAAATCCCTTAAACCACCAATCAAACATTTGGCACACGGCGGAACACAAATTCCACAATGATTCTACACTACAATCACGTAAAAACAAAATCATAAATACTCACAAGCCTAGTTTAACGTCTTGGCTAAGGCGTAGCCGATCCCCTTTTTCATAACACACTTGAGAAGTCCTTTGTGAGGATCCCTTCTCAATTGGCATGCGTCGATAATGTGGGAATCAAGTGGAATCGTCGAGCTTGAAGTCTCCAAGCTCCAACCGGTCTCTCATCTTCCTCTTGGGGAAGAGCGGCATTTCCTTCCCTCCTCGGGTTCGGTTGATCCATAATGTCTGTTGGTGGTTGATCAACGCGAATTTGAGGTGAATGAGTATCAAAATCTGGCAATTTCTGATCTGGCGTTGATGTGGAGGCTTGTTGTTGTGCCTTTTTCGTGCGTGCTTTGGTTTGCATTCAAACACCTACCAAGCAATCAAAGAAAGCGTCAATAAGTGTGAACTTAAATCAAAGTAAGAATAGCACGCAAACACGCAATCACAATCAACAAAAAAGAAAAAGAAAAAAAGAAGTGGACTAACTAAAACAATACTAAAAAGTAAACTAGTCTAATGGCTAAAACCCTGCAACAGTGCCATTTTGAACGTTGTCAAAATTATGGTAGTAAAATTACTAGTCCAATCATGGTACGCAAACAATATTTATAATCCGAGTGACCTCGGGTCGAACCCCCAAGAGAAAAGCCTATATTAGTCTAAAGCTAGCTAGTAATGCTTAATGCGAGTCTACTAAATAAAAACTGGGGTTTTTCCTCTACGCGAGGTATCTCTAGTAAGCACTACAGACAAGTTCGAAATTGGGCTGAAAGGAAGTAATTAAAGAAAACGTAGTCGGAATCCTACTTCACCCATACGTCATGCGATTAGCAACACAAAACAACAATACATGCATAAGGTAATTTGAATGATAGTTCTAGGCTAAAGTATCACGCACTCTAGATTCAACTCTTGCTCATTCTCTAGAATGGAAATGATACCTAAGGGACACAATTCTCAAACTCTCGCTCTATTAAATCGTGTAGAACAAAAGTCTCCTAATTTCGACCTCTCGGTCTATTGATAGTTAACTCAAGTCCGCTCTATACTTAGCCTAATAGAATGCGAATGTCACTCTCGAAACGCTATCTAAAATAAACATGCTTGATCTTCTAATCATACTAAGTTCAATTCTCATTCCATCCTTAGCAGTTTCATTAATTCATACTCATTCATGCGTTTTGTCAAACACTTGGTGTACATAAAATTAATATGAAGATAAAGTATGAGAATTTTTAATCAAAAACCTCATTCATAATAAAATTGCATGTTTTGCATTACAATCTAACCTAAGGGATCCATAAGGATCCCAACTACTATTGGACTACTCAGTCATGGTGAGTTCAATACAAGACATAATGAAATAGTTCAACAAGGAAAAGTAAAGAAAGTAAAGTAGTAGAGTAATAGGGTTTAGAGTAAAAATTGAGTAGAAAGATGTTGTAGAATCTTCAATTGTTGGTGTCTTCTCCGAATTGTCGACCATTCTCCAAGTCTTCGATTTAGGGTTTAGTTTTTCTGGAAGAGGGCCCTAAGCGCCGGAGGCACAATTTGATTGTTCTCATCTTCTTCTATTTATTCCGTTGAATTTCGACTCGGTTGACCCATCGTGCCTGAGTCAAATTTGATTCGGGGTAGCTTAGGAAGTTGATTCGACCAGGGTTGGTCTAATGAAAACCTCAGTGTGTTTCGGGGCTGGGCGAGTCACTTCATCTTGAGCGAATCACTTTTAATTTGCCCTGGCCTGAAATCCTCCTGGGCGAATCAAATTTGCAGTGCTCGAATAACTCTTTTAACCTTCGAATTACATCTTGATGTAAACTAGGAAGTTGTATCCCTTTGAGTTAGTTTTCCAACAAGACATGACATGCCTCAATTGGATAAGAATCATGTGCTCAAAAAGCCTTCGATGATGAACAGGTCAATCTGCCCAGATTTGGTCTGCGGGCGAATTCTCCTCGAGTCATTTCTGATCCGGGCAGTTGAGAGGTTGATTCGACCAAGGTTAGTCAAATCACATGTGATTTGTGCACCCCCTAGTCTAACAAATCTGCCTTAGGCGAATCAAGTCTTCCGTTTGCTTAATATTGCTCCTTTTTGCTCTGATCGACCGGAATTCATCCGGACTTTCTTCGGGCCATTTCATATCATGTAATACATCTTTTCAACCTGAAATGGACAAAGAAAGCATCAAATGACTTTATAAAATAACGGAACAAATAAGAAGTAAAGAAAAAATATGGGCAAATATAAGGTTATTTGTCCACATATCACTGGCTGGGAGTAAGTTTGTACTTAGGTTTTACTATGACTAACTTACCTCAAAGAATCTGCAAATCCAACTTTGGACGGCTGCAGTAAAGACCAATGTATATTCCACACTTAACTCCATTGTCCTTCATTTTCCTTTTGAAGTTCAACATGATGTTAAAGAGATTTTCGAACACATTTTTCTCAATGTGCATGATATCAAGATTGTGCCTTAATTTCTTATTTGCCCACTAAGGTAACTCCCAATATATCTTTTCTTTATCCAGTAGTGATAGTCACCAAAACCTACATTTTCTCATTTGTGCGCTATACAAATACCATCTTCACATGGCATACTCTATCGCAATTACGTGACCGTTCCGCTTATTTACTGGAGGATCATGTTGTAACCGTCCCCAAAAGGAACTTTTACCTGTACGAATGGTTTTAAGGCAAAAACTCTTATGACAATCCAATAAGAAAATTTCCTTCCATTCATAAGCAAAAACATTTTCGTATATTTCATATAATAGGCATGGAAATCAAATATTGTCCACATTAGAACAACTCTCATTTTGAAGTTTTACTTATTGAATGCATCAAATGTATCCACTTCAACATTTCCCAAAGTGAGCAAGTCATCGATCAAAGGACGCATTTATAAATCAATGCATTGATTAGGATTGTTGGGCCTTGAAATTAAGACAGTCAAACACATATGTGTCGTATTCATGCACAACCATGGGGGAAAATTATAAGAAGTCAATATAACGGGCCAGCATGAGTATGATTGTGTCGACATACCAAATAGACTAAAACCATCCGAACAAAAACATAGTTTTACATTGCAAGACTCGAATAAAGTCGGAATATGTTCGATAAAAATATTTCCATGACTCACCATCTTAAAGGTGCACCATAACAGTGTCATCTCTAGCTCTATTTGAAAGTAAGCTCATGTGTGTTTTTGTTGTTTTGTTCATACATAATTTTTGAGGATGAGGGATCTCACGTCCTCATGTAATTGCTCAAACTTTACAGTTTGTGTGACTCATTGTAGCTTGATTATCCATAAAAATGACAATTTAACAAATTCTCATCCTCCCCATAGTAGATTATACAACCGTCTACACGTACATCAATTCGAGTGCACAGGATACTTCAGCACACTCTATCTTAGAGTTGTTGTAACTTCTGTAGACGACTTCTTCAGCACTCTCTTCCAATAAGTCCGTCTCTCCGAGTTCTACCAACTCAGAATCTACTCCCCCTTGATCAATGCCCACCTGACAATATCAAGGAGAGACGCTCGAGTCTTTAACAGCCTGCGACAGGATCATCCACAGCTGTTCTCCGAAGCTTCTGTTTGATCCTTCAACGAGCCACGCACCAGTTGAAAACTGTGGATCAAAACTTGATCAAACTAAACGAGTTCTGATCTCTTTAGCGCACCTCACAACACCTTCAGCCCTCTACTTGAAACTCAGGTTGTGAGAATTCTCTGCTTTGGTTTTTTCTTTCGATCTCTATGTGCAAGGGACTGCCTCTGCCTTGCTCTTATATCTTCATGGATTGCCAGTGATGGAAACCTTGTTGCCTTTGGATTCGTAGGGCAGCCCATCTTTATCAGAATCTCTTCTTAGATTCTTGCGAGGTTGTTGAAGATTCCGTTTCCTAATTTGAACTTTAGGATCTTTATCTTTTAAGCTTTTCTTCCAACCGAGAGATGACATCTACAAGACCATTGATGACGATTGTGGCGCATGCTGAACTTTCATGACTCATGTAGCATCTTCCCGAGGCCACTCCGTGAAGCAAAATATGTCTTTTACCTTTTGCTCAGTTTGCCTCAGCTTTTGTGGTCCACAGAGTGCTGTAGCAGATTCTTATGCTTGGTTGATGTATCTCGCCCATTCATCATTTTGTGCTTCAGCTTCAAATCTTCTGGGAGTGCTGAATCAGAATCTTGTGTAGTTTTGTCAAGATATGTCATACCTCAACAATCTCCTCCTTAGCATTTTGACAAAATTAACAATACTACAACAACACTACTTAAAAACCTAGCATAACTATCTATGGCACAACTATCTAACTATGCTAGATAATTGCTCTAATTATTACATTTGAATTTAGAATACCTCAAGATTGCTAAACACCAAAAGTAAGATAGTTCTAGGAGTAGGTTCAGAGTTGATGTCAGGTCAGAGTAAATGTTAACGTGTTAAAATCGTCTCCCTCTTTTTGGCACAAATGTCGAGGGCTTCAAACACTCTCATAGCTGGGCAAGGGCAGATCTGCTAGCATCTAGGAACTCAAGGTCTCTGAGAAAGCTGCCAATCTGCGCTCGCCGCATGGAACTCTTTTTGGCCTCTGCTATTAGGTAAGCACACTCTGATCAGAGGTGGCTGATCATTATTTCACACAAAGCAGCATCTACGACAGGAGCATGAAAATCAGGATGTGCTTCAACATTCTTTGGATCTTCTTGAGCTGATAACTGACCTGGCTTTCCTTCAGACACATCCACCACATGTCTGCCTTTGAAAACTTTGTGGTCGAGCAGAAATCTTCGGGGTAGCTTTCAGCTCCTTGTGCTGGCTGATCATGATCTCATATATTAATGAGGGAAATCCAATAAACAGGTTGGATTTTGGGTTGTTGGCATGAGCAGCAATTTGATCAAAGACAATCTGTCCCAGATTGACTTCCTTTCTCTTCCTAATGCTGAACACCAGCAATGCCATGGCCCTGTTCACCTTGCCTTTCTTACCGCAAAGGAGTACAGAATTGAGTACTTCGTTGTCAAGTCAGCAGCTCCCAAATTGTGTGCCACCCAACTTTTGCACAGGCCACTAGTGAGTTTCATAGCCAGGGAGTCAGAACTCACTTCAGCTGGAGGACTAGCCGTCTCACTTATCCCCAAGTATTTGTTGATCACAGTGGGTGTGATCACTACCCTTAGTCTCCTCACAAAACTAGCTCCGTATAATAAACTGCCTACTTCTCCAAAGTCGCGAAATATCTTTGCTAAAAACTCCTTAACTAAGTGTAGACTGTATCTCTTAGAAATAGTTAGAGAGTTCAGCAAATTTACCTCTCTGAGCAGATTGATCACCTCTAGAACCCGGTATCTCCCAACTTCCAGAATCTTTTCTGGGACAACTGTTCTTCAATTGGTCACTTTCCAGAATCCAACAACTTTCGTGTTCCGGAACCATATGCCTTGATGATCAACCATTGACTTACTTGGTCTGGTTGGAGAATGTGCATGCCTTCTTGTAGATGGCTCTGGTCAGGAAAATGGTGCAACTCTGAAGTCATCTGACTCAGATTCTTCTAATTCTATTTCCTTATCAGTGGAAGAGCTAACCACCTGAGGCTCTTTCCCCTTGCTCACTTGCTCACCACTGCTGCTGCCAATAGCTGATGCCTCTTTCTCTGATTGAGGAGTGGGAAACACTACAACCTGCATCTGCTGAAGCATTCTCTTTGTCACTCTGGCTCGCCGTCAAGGGGATCTCTCCTTCAGCATGTACATTGACCTCCGTCGCTATGGTTGACGGTCCCACCTCGGGCTGGTCGGCAGCTGGGGTCCATGTGAGTCGCGGTACATCTTCCTGTGTACTGGTGCGAAGAGGGGAGCTTCTATCAGTTGCCAGGGGTTTGTTCAGGGGCACACTACTTCTCTTCCGCTTTTGGGTGCCACCCCTACTGCTGTATGTCTTGGCGCCTCTCGTTCGAACCATTGTAGCTGAGTGTTGGAGGACGACCATTGTAGCTGGAGGTTGACGCCGAAGTTCATTGCAAGCCCTAGGTCAGAAAATAGTTAACTTGGATCTCCCCGTTTCTTCCTTTTTCTTCTCTTTCCGTTTTTTTTTTAAAAAACGAACACATGTCGACTCCTGATTGCTCGCCCATCTGTTGACAACATTCAAAAGTTACAGCTCTGAGTCACTAGGGAGTGCATCAGCATTCTGTTCAGCTGTCTTTCCCGGAGAAATAGTCTGTGGTTCATGATTCTGTTCCTTCACTCCTGCTTGAGTGGGGATATTGGGTTGTTTTTCCACAGTTGGGTTGTTCTTACCTCCACCCAATGCTTTCGACACTTGTTCTTCTCTGGTGTTTTGCCTCTTCATGCAGTTGTGGATGAGGAGTGAGTGCTTCTTTTCTGTCTGTGCCTCCTTCTCAGGTTGGTAGACCCTCTATTACGGGTGAATATTTCCTGCACAGTAACACGATATCCCTTGCTCGCCAGCATCTGCGAACCAAAGTATTCATGGGTGAACGGAGGATTTCTGGCATTTGTTCTGACTTGTCTAGTATTCTATGTTTTTGAGGATTCTAGTACTTGTTCAGAATTAGACAATGTCTCTGGTAGTGCCCTATCTGATGGCAGAAATAGCATCTCCTCTTCTTTGCTCTGGACTTTCTGTCAGGGGCTTGATCAAGAGGTTGCTGCAGCATTCTCTTGTTCTTTTTCTTTGGCACCTTTTTCTGAACATGTTGCACTCTTGTGACTGGGCTCTCCTGGACATTTTTTTTTCAGTTTGTTTGGGATCCACGCCTTTGACAAATGTGGTCACACCTGAGATTGCTTCTCCTGTATATCCAACTTCTTTAGTCCATTCAGAATGGATGTCTCTGTGTTGCCTATTTTTGACACAGCTTTCTGTTGGCAGTCCTCTTCGACTATCTCGGCATCGTCTGATGGTTGTTCCTTGGGCAGAGAAGCATTGATGCTCTGGAGCTTGTCTAGTTCTTCTTCAAATCCAGAAATCTTGGACAATAGGTCTTTGTTGACTTCAATCACTTCCAGGCACTTTTGTTGTATCAGTTTGAACTGTTCAGCAATTAAATCTTCTGAGAAGTCTTCATCATCATTGCATTCAAGTTCAACGATCCCATAAACAATGTCTGAGTTTATTGGATCTAAGTTATCATAATGAAGTACAATGGTCAACGCAAGATTTCCTTTGTGATCAACATCATCATCAGTGTCTTCATCACTCCAGTTGGCGGTCAAGAACTTGTTGTTTTTCTTTTGGTAGCTCGGGCATTCACTCTGTATGTGACCATATCCTTCGCATTCCCAGCATTGGATCCCCTTCTGTTTGTCTTTGCTTTCCTCATCAGTTTGATCAGCATCCTTGTTTCTTCTTTGGGAATTTTCTCCTCTTCTATTTCTCCCCCTAGATGAGTGACTAACATTGGAAGGTTTCTGGTCCATTCTCTTAATGAACTTACCAAAGTTTTTGACCAGTAGGACAGTTGGCACAACCTCCTTCTCTTTTGTCTCGGCTTTCGGTCCAAGGTCTTTCCCAGAGAGTGGTGTACCATTCTCAGTAACTTTCATCTCAAACTGCATTAGTGAGCCAATCAATGCCTTTAGCCTCATGTTCTTGACATCTTGAGCTTCTTCTATAGCAGTCAACTTCATATCAAACTTCGAGGTGAGGGATCTGAGAACCTTTCTTACCAGCTTCTTCTCCTGAATTGGTTCTCCAAGAGCATGGGCCTCGTTTGATATATCACACAATTTGGCATTAAACTCGGAGATGATCTCTTCTTCCAGCATCTTCAGGCTCTCAAATCTTGAGGTGATCATCTGCATTCTAGAGATCTTTATTTTATCCTTTCCCTCATGTGTTGTTTCAAGAATCTCCCATGCTTGTTTGGCCATGTCATAGTTAGAGATCAACCTGAAATTGTTAGCATCCACAATAAGAAAATATGGCATTCAAAACCTTGGAGTATCCTGATGCAGAGCTACCTGATTGACGTCACGTCGTTGTGGGTGCCAAATTTGTATTTATAATCTCCTGTTAACACTTAGCGAGCGGTAAGCAAGGTCGAACCCACGAGAGAGCGATCAGTGATAAAGTTCTACGAACTAACGATTGTCACATTAAAAAGAGGGTTACAGGCAGAATGTTGTTGTCAAATTCAGAGAAAAGTCTGCTCAGGGATATGCATTGCAACTGGTAATCATCGATTATAACATGCATCAACTAGTAAACTACTGTTCCTAGTCTAACAATCCCGCTAGGGTAATGTCAACTCTAGTGTTCTACCTACTCTCAACCGCTAAGTTCTCGAATTGGTTTAACATTTACTCGATTAACGACACATTAGGTTATACCCCTAGGCTTAGCTAATAGGGAAGTCAATCCAATTTCATGCAATAGATATCAATTTTGTTTCACCGCGAGGCTATGCTAACCTGATAATCAGAGCATGCAATTCAACCGAAGAACAAGAATTTACTGAATTGAATTACGAAACATTGGTATCTCAAACCGTACGTTGTAAAACAAAATCCCCAAACTGAAATTAAGAGTTTAGCTACGAGAATCCATATAATAACAATAATGAAAGTAAATTGAGTTCAGAAATAATTACGAAAATAGTAAACAGTAACTCTGCGATGAATACTAATTCCGGTGATGAACAATAACTCCGCCTCAATCCTCTCCACGCGTTGCTGCTGCCGCCTCTCCTTTGACTTTCTAAAACTTGCTCTAAAAAGTGGTGTTCTTTTTGGTGTGGCAAGTCTGTATTTATAGGTAATGCAGACTTCTAAATCATGCAAACTTCCAAATCTGATTTTGGGCTGTGGGCCCAATGCTGGCGTCATCAAATGTTGTCCATTCCAGAAGAAGACATTAGATGCGCGCCCGAAGAAGACATGAGCTGCGTGCCTGATGAAGACATTAAGGCACATAAAGTGTTCTTCCGGCGCCGTACTCACTGAGATGCACACTTCCTTCCACGTCAATTTCTGCATCGTCTGTCCCAAAATGCCGTAAATCTCGAAAGCGGTCTTGATATACCTGCGATGCAAAACACTACAAAGAAGTAGTCTATCACATGCAAAATGCATTTAAAGAATGGGAATAAACAACTCAGTGGATCGTATAAATACGCTCCATCACTTATCGACAGTCCACTTGTTCTCAAGTTGTTTGTGTGCAACTCCTGTGTGGTCAACAGTCATTGGGTGAGACCATTATGATATGACCGCCCTCCATGCCCTCTCATCAATAGCTTTAATAAAAGCCTTAATCCGAGCCTTCCAGTAGCCATAGTTTCCTCCTTCGAACAATGACGGTCTGCTGGTGCTTTGTGCTTCTTTCATGGTAGCAATAAGTGACAACAACACCTTCCCGAATCACACTCTGTATGTCGAGTGATCCGCTCTGGTACTGAACATAGTCGTTGTACGCACCAAATTTGTTATTTATTTCCTACAAGCACTAGTGTAGTGGCAAGAAGGGTCGATCCTCTAGAGAGCTGTCAAGAGTACACTCACGAATAGTAATTAGGAACTTGGGGGGTTTGTGTCACAAAATTCAGAGTCGCAATGAAAGAAAATTCAGCAATTGCAAAAACGCAGAAACGACGACTAAAAGTTCAATGAGAAGAACATGTATCGGCTAAGACAATCCTTGTAATGTACTCGTATCATCGACCAATTCAAAGTATCCTATAACCCATGAGTTCCCACAAAGGATACATCCACATGCTTCATGGCTAGTTTTAATTCAGGGCTAGCATGCGTTAAAACCCTAGTTCGCTAGAACCGCGTAATGAGTCAAGCGAGTTATTCTAAGATGACTAGTCTTAGTGCTATTAATCCTATAGCTCTAAACTTGTTATCTTCGCTAGGTATCAAACAAGTAATGATAGACAATCAAATACATGGCTAAGATTCTATGCTAGTAATCACTTAGACATGCAATTCATCATCATAAGAAATCAACGCATAAGAATAATTTTGCAAAATACTATGAATATAACGAGGGTCTCACGTCACACATTGCAATTCATGCCTTAGCAAATACACAATGAATTAGCTACTCATAGCTTGGCAATACATTATCAATCTGAACGTAAACCTAATAAGAAGTGATACAAAAATTCTGATGAGGTTCCGTTGTGTGCCCTGCAGCCAAACTCCAAAATCTTGCTTCTTCGGTAAAGTAATTGGTTGAAACTTGAATGACGGCCAGAGTGTGTTTTCTGTCAAAAAGATGTCTAAAACCTTAGAGATGCTTTTCTATTTATAGGAGAATTAAATTTTCTAATTTCTTCAGCAGTAAGTCACCCCTAGGTTTCCTAATTCGATTGGGAATAATATTAGAAATCTGCAAATGGGCTGGGCCTCAGACACAACTGCTGATCAAAGCTCTATCCCCCGATTCTTTTATCGTATGAGCTCTGTTCCTTCATAAATGTTGTAAGTGCTTCTTTCCTCTTCGCGATGGTACTAGATTTGCATCAAACAAATTCCGTATGAGAAAGTTATGGCTTTTTGAAGTTCTGCTCTTTTCTGCCCATTTTCGCACGGATTCGTCTTAGCTCCTCAAATACACTTACAATAATAAACCACAACAATGCAGCATCATAATGCACATAAATGTGTATAAAAGAGCGAGATAATTATCATCCATGCGCATATACATACGCCTTTTCAAACTACCCTGCACTTAAACTTGTTCGTCCCGAACAAGAATAAGGCATTAAAAAAGTGATGATGTAGTCTGGCAGTGTTTGACAAAATCAGCACAAGTGAACAAGAAGCAGCTACAGCACAAGTGAACAAGGAGCAGCTACAGCAGGGGATGCTATAGCAGGAGCTTGTTCAAGTGGCTGCAACATCTGTCCATGAAGCAGCAGCAACCTGGGCTTGGCTAGAAGGCATGACAGCTCTACGGAGAACACCAGAAGAATATTTTAAAGTGCTGTGGAGAATATTCCAGTGGGGTTTCCTAGCTAGAGAAGGAGATTTGTGTTGGAGATCAAAATCAAATCTAATCTCCTAAATTTTAGGAGATAATTGTTCTTTTTGGGACATTGCTAAATTCTGGTCTTGCTTAAAGCTGGTGCTGCTATTTAAGAGAGAGGAGTTCAGAGCAGAGAGGTTGATCGAAGCTGAGGGATACACGAGTGCATACACAGAATTCAGAGAGAGCAATTTTGGTGTGCGACGGATGAGTTCTTCGATCATCACCCGAGAGCAGAGCGTGAGCGCAGAGCTGTGGTGACAGAAGGAGAAGGAGATCAGGACTTGCGTAGTCTGATCTGAGCTTGATCTGGAAGCCAATTGAGAGTAGTGGTGCTTGTTGGTTGATCAAGGGCAGCCGCGGAAGAACTGAAGAGTGAGTGGCTCGGTCGAGTGTCTAAGCGGCAGTTCTCGCTAGTGACAGATGAGTGAGGGGGAGTATTACAGAGTGTGCAGCGCTCTTGGAATTGTTCGATCGGCTCGGCAGAAGGCCTTGGAGCGACGCGGACATTTGTGCATCAGCTGTGTGCATCAGCAGTTGCTACAGCAACCCTGCAGAGTTGAGTGTAGTTTAGAATAGGCTGAGTTTCGGGGAGACAGTAGCTATTCTAGATTGACATTTGTAGAGGGTGTGCAGACACAAGTCAGAGCCTGTTCTGATTGTGTCGAGTGATCCACACAAGGTTGAGTAGCATAAGTTGCGTGGAGTTGTAACCGAGTGTACTTGGAGACCTTTGTGTTTAGTGGATTAAGGACTGGAGAATAGTCCTCCCCAGACGTAGGTAGTTGGCCGAACTTGGTGAACAAACTTCTGTCTTGTTCATTGTTTGCTGAGACAATTTCCAAGTGAACAAGAGTGTGCTGCAGCAACTGCTTGTTCACAAATCTGTCTGTCAAGAGGCGCTGCGAATTTCAAAAAGAATACAACTGTAGACTAATCCTTAAGTATATCTTTATGATACTTCTACCTTCCCTTTCTCAACTCTACCTTGCTGAAGACTTGTAATGAGTATTAACAAATGAATCAAATAGTGTTTACCTCAATGAATCCGAATAGAGTTTGTTTCGGATGATTTGGAGATAGTTCTTTTAATCCCATGATTGCCACGTCTCCATTCCGAGAAGTTCTGAAATTTGTGATTGATCTCAGCTACTTTCTTTAGCCCGTGATTGATCCGTAGTTCAAAGAAGTAGTGAGCTTGATTGCATTTTCTTTCGGTTGCAGACAACTTCTATTGATTTGATCACATCTCGTCTTTGCATCGTCTTTTGAACTTTGTTCAGATTGGATGGGCAGCCTTTGTCTTGCATGTGCTTGTCCTTCTTTCTTTTCTACTTCCTCGAACCGTTCCAGTCAAAGCCTTCGAATAGCAGCTATGGAACGCTCCCCGCTCTTTTCTCATCCTTGTCCCTTTTTGCGCGAGTCAAGATGGGGTCAACACCTACTCCCGCTTACTCAAGACTAGAGATAGGGCAATTGTTTCTCCGTTCCGCCACGTTAAGGTACAACTTCATTTGGTGGAGGAGCTACTCTCGAACTCTAAGACTTACACAGCGCTCACCTCCATAACTTCGATCAATCACAAAAATTCAGAAAGTTCTGGAACTTTGAATGGCTTAGATCAAGCTTCTCTCGAACATTTCTATCAACTCCATCTCCCTAATACACTCAGATTCAAAAAAAGTTTCGCTAAATGGATTCAAAGGTTAGTAAAAGTCAGTTATCAATCGTAAAATAAAAGTTGAATAAGAAGTTAGTAGAGTTACCATGGCGAAGTACCATCGAGTGTCGTCTTGAGTCATTCTTTTCCTTTCCATTGTACGACTCAAAAAACAAAATGAAATAAACGTGCCAATGAAGATACGAGTACTAACCCCCACCCCACACTTAAGAACTAAGTCATGTCCTCACGGAATGACTTAAACTAAAGATAGGAATGGGAACAATACAAGACACAAATGAAAAATGAAATACGAAGACTCCCTTGATAGTGCGTCTGGAAAACCTTCCTCTAAGCTCGGGTTGCCTCCCGAGAAGTGCCTTTGTTTAATGTCCTTGGCTGGACAAAACTATATGCTCAAGACATGTACTCAGGCTCGGCTAGATCGTACTCTTGTGTTTCAAGTACCACGTCAATAGAATGGTAGGGCTTGACCCTATGTCCGTTAACCTTGAAAGGCTCACCTCCATCTTCTCTTTTTAGCTCCAACACCCGTAGTCGTAGACTTTGGTAATGATATAAGGACCTGTCCATCTAGAGTGCAATTTTCCAGGCATTAGACGTAATCTAGATGAAAAAAAGAGTACCTTTTGTTCGACAGTGACGGTGTCTCAGAATGAACTTGTCGTGATACATCTTTGTGCGTGCCTTGTAGTCAGATTGGCTCTCGTAAGCTTCAAGGCACAACTCCTCCAGTTCATTCAGCTGGAGTTTTGTCTTGATACCTGCAGATTTTAGATCAAAGTTACATGATTTAATGGCCCAAAACGCCTTATGTTGTACCTCAACCGGAAAATGGCATGCTTTTCCATAAACGAGGCGGAAGGGTGTTGTCCCGATGGGCTTCTTATATGTTGTCCGGTACGCCCAAAGAGCGTCGTCCAATTTGCAGGACCAATCCTTTCGAGAAGGCTAAACCATCTTTTCCAGAATCGACTTTATCTCTCGATTTGAAATTTCAGCTTGCTCGTTAGTTTGCGGGTGATACGCAGTGGAGACGCGATGGTGGACACCATAGTGTTTAAAAATGGCAGCAACTGAACCGTTACAGAAATGAGATCCTTGATCGCTTATGATAGCTTTCGGGACGGCATACCTGCAGAATATGTTAGTGCGCAAGAAATCCCCTATGGTCTTACCATCATCATGTCGCGTGGCTTTTGCTTCAACCCATTTTGAAACATTGTCAACTTCCACTAAGATATATTGTAAACCATTAGAAAAAGGAAACGGTCCCATAAAATCAATGCCCCATATATCAAAAACTTCATCAACGACAATAGGCATTTGAGGCATTTCATTTCTAGAAGAGATGTTTCCTACACGCTGAAATTTATCACAAGGTTTACAACAATCATATGCATCTCTAAACAAATGTGGCCAAAAGAAACCACTATCTAATATCTTCCTAGCTGTCCGCTTTGGTCCAAAGCGACCACCGCATGCATGATTGTGACCAAACGATACTACATAAGGAATTTCATCATCAGGTACACAACTTCTAACAATCTGATCAACCCCTATCTTCCACAAATATGGATCATCGCACACATAGTATCTTTCAACTTAATGTGTTGAGCTTTTGTAAACGAGACAGATACTTACCTCCCACCAGGTAGTTAACTATGTTAGCATACCATGGTGCTTTTTTCTTGGACAACAAACAAACGCTCATCCGAAAATGTGTCTTTGATTGCCAGCATATCCTCCCCCTTCACGATGCGGCTCAAGTGGTCAACTATTGTGTTTTTGATAGAGCCTAGTTATACATGTTATTTAGATCATAAACCCATGCTTGTTTGCAATATTTTATGGGCAAGATTACTCGTTTCCACTATTTTTGTATATCAGGTCAGAACGAGTCCTTAAGTCGGATACGCGCTAACAGGCAGCGTTCTAGGAGTGAAAGATCAGCCTGTGGAGCTAGCGGTGCAAACAAAAGAAGAAATGGCGAAGGACAGCAGAGGTGCGCCACCCGATTGCGCCAATCAATGCTGTGCGCCAGGCGCAAAGTCCCAGTGACCAGACTTGGAAGTTGCCAAAAGATGAACTTCCTGGGGCACTATTTAAACAAAGAAAGTCTAGGGTTTCAAAAGAACACAGAGAGGCGGACACCATCACTCAGTGACATTCCAGAGGCACTGCGCGGCAGAACTAGGAAACACACGGACCTGTCAAGGAGAGTTGCGCCAGCCGACTGCGCCAGCCAAGAGAAGACCCTGCACGCACTGTTTGCTACCGTTTTCTTGGATTCAGTAGTTGTTACTTACTATTTTATGATGTTTACCACTAGCATGTCTAGCTAAACACTTAGTGTTGGTCGGGCATGAATCTATGATGTATTACCTTTGAGACTTGAGCTTAATGCATAGTTTATTTATTTGTATTAATCCTGCGCGTACTGAGACAGTTAGTTGCATGAGTAGGGGAAGCCTTGAACCGCAAACTTACTTGTGTGGCTCGCTTGTCGCATGTTAAACTAGTTGCATGCGTAGGGCAAGCCTTGAACCGCAAACTTACCGTGACAACTAGGAGTAACGAGTTAGGGTAGGCAGCTGCTACTGTGACAGGATTCGCAGCTGTTTAGTCTAGTTCTAAGGATTAATAGCACATGAACTTTGAACGGAACATGCGCACGTGTTAGGAAGCCTTTACCGGACACTAACCCAAGTAAACCACAAGCTATAGATGTTTAGAGTCGATGATAAGGAATGCATTCATAGAGGATTGTCTGCCCAATACTTCTCATAAATATAGTACTTCATCTCTACTGCTTGCGCACGTCTAGTGCAATTCCCTGAGTTACGATATTCGCTGTTATTCGCGCATCGCGCAAAACCCCCAATCACTCACGCAACCCCCGTTTTCTTAAGTGTAGGTTACTGGCTGAGACTCACTGCTTGCTCCCTGTGGAGATCGACCCTTACTTAACCGCTGTACTAGTGGGAGAGGAAGGAATTATATTTGACGCGCACAACGACGCGCGATCAAATTTTGGCGCCGTTGCCGGGGAGCAACACGGCTAAGTTTTAGCTAGCTTACATTCCTCATTTTAGTTATTTCATTTTGTTTTGTTTTCTCGTTGTTGTTTCTGACAGCGCGCAATCACATCAGCCTGCGCAACCTTGAAACAGTTGCGCTGCGCAGATTCTAGTTGCGCACTGACAGACGCAACAACTTCGTTGCCATTTAATTTCGTTTCTTGAGTTTGGATCAGGACATGGAGGATAACAGTGTGGTTGGAGATAACCTGGGAGACAGAACCCCAGAGGAATCAAGGGCACATAACCGCGCAGCCCTATTCAGAGAGGAAGTGCAGCGTGAGGACGACGCACGAATGGCCGCTGAACCATACATTGCGCCACCCGTTCGTCCAGTCGCGAGGCGCAGGACAGTGCGCGAAATGTCGGCCCCACTCACTGTTAACCAGCCATGGTGCATAGTGCTTCCGCCCGACGGACAGTTCGAATTAAGAAGCTCACTCATCCATCACATGCCCAAGTTTCACGGAATGAACAACGAAAATCCAGTCAAGCATGTGCGGGAGTTCCTAATCATTTGCGAGAACATGAAGGCTTTGGGGGAAAACGATGAAGCGCTGAAGATGAAAGCGTTCCCATTTTCATTGAGCGATGCAGCCAAACACTGGCTGATGAGCCTACCCGCAGGATCAATCCACACATGGGAGCAGCTGCAGAAGAAATTCTTAGATAAATTTTATCCAGCAGCGAAGATTGCGCTGCTCAGAAGGGAATTGGCCGCGCCAAGGCAAGGCGCAGGGGAGTCTCTGTCAGAATACTACGAGCGTTTCAGGGAGCTAGAAGCCAACTGCTACAATCACGGGCTTCCCCAGAATGTGCTGATAGAGAACTTTCTGAATGGACTGCTGCCCATGGAGCTGCGACTACTGAATGCATGCGCAGGAGGGGACATTTGCAACATGTACCCGGAGGATGCATGGCAGCTGATAGAAGATTCTGCTGGACAGGTAAGACATCAATTGACACTTGAAAGTAGTCGTAATCGTTCTGTGCATCAGGTAGAGGCAAGCGCTGAGATCAAAGAAATGAAGGCCATGCTACAGAAGCTGATGAGTGCGCAGAGCGCACAACCAGTTGCACCAAAGGTATGTGAATTCTGCAGGTCCACTGAGCACAAGACAGACGAGTGCCCAACACTTTTTGAAGAAACTGGAGATGTAAATGCCCTTGGAGGATGGGACAACAGAGGACCGCAGAGGCAGAATCAGCCGCGCTTTGGGCTTGCTGCAAATGGTTTCAGATGGAGAGAAGAGAACAATTTCCAGAGGCAGCCCACTGATCAGCGCGCACCACAGCAGACGCAACATGCTGCACCCTACAATCCACCGCATCGCCGCACAGACGCACCAGCGCAGAACAGTCAGCAACCACGGCGATCCTTGGAAGATATCATGGGGCAGCTAGCAGACACAGTGCGCAAGAATGACGAAAAGTATGACAAGAGGTTCGAATCCATAGAAAAACACCTATCACAAATTGCAACCACAGTGTATGAGCTGAAAAAGAGCGATGGCAACCTGCCTTCGCAAGTGATTCAGAACCCTAAGGGAGGAGTTAACGCAGTAACACTGAGGACTGGGCGCACAGTGGAAACAGAGCAGACCGCGCAGGCGCCCGCGCAACCAGTTGCGCAAGTCCCAGATCCAGCCGCTCAGAGTGCGCAACCAGAGCCAGAGGCGCAATCAGAAGCGCCAACCACGAACCAGCAGGGCAATGCGCCAGGTATGTCTCACTCGAAAAACAAGAACAAAAATTGTACTAACATACCTGCTCCTTTCCCTGTGCAGGCACCACTGGCGAGAAAAGAAGCACTGGACAAGGAACTGTATGAGCTGTTCAGCAAAGTGGAAATCAACATACCTCTCATAGAAGCTATTCGACAGATTCCCAGGTATGCGAAGTTTTTAAAAGAGCTGTGCACGAATAAAAGAAGGACAGGCGAATGCGCACAGGTAATGCTAAATGCGCAGGCCTCAGCAATCGTGCAGCAAAAGGTACCACCTAAGTGCCGAGATCCAGGTACATTCACTATCCCTTGCACCTTAGGTAAAACCACGGTCAGCAACTGCATGATCGATTTAGGCGCATCAATCAATTTATTACCATATTCTCTCTATGCGACCTTGCGCCTTGGACCACTAAAACCTGCAGGTCTCACAATTCAGCTAGCAGATAGATCGTGCAAACAACCTGCAGGCATGATAGAAGATGTCCTAGTTCGAGTAGGAGAGCTGGTGTTCCCAGCAGACTTTTATGTGCTCGAAATGGAGGGTGAATCAAGCGCCAGCGGTGCGCAGATCCTCCTAGGCAGACCGTTTCTGATGACTGCGCGCACGAAGATAGACGTGTGGAGGGGCACGCTCTCCATGGAGGTAGATGGCGAAGAAATCCATTTCAACATCTTCGAAGGGATGCAGCACCCACATGAGGACGCTACCGTGCACGAAATGGACAGCTTTGACGACTTAGTCACAAAAGCGCAGTGTGCGAGCGCAACCATAGGACCAGAGCTACTGACACAGGCAGAACTGGAGGAGCAAGAGAAGGAGCTAAGCAGTGCTGAACCAGCATCCACACAGGTACGTGATATAGTTCATATTTGCACCGCTAACAAAACCTTGCCCTCTGTTGAGCAGGCACCCAAGA
The DNA here is from genome assembly GCA_963678935.1 of Umbilicus rupestris. Taxonomy (NCBI): domain Eukaryota; kingdom Viridiplantae; phylum Streptophyta; class Magnoliopsida; order Saxifragales; family Crassulaceae; genus Umbilicus; species Umbilicus rupestris. The sequence goes on along the minus strand of OY787628.1, from coordinate 5,917,861 downwards.
TCGAACTGAAGCAACTCCCGGAGCATCTCAAGTACATTTTCTTGGGAGATGAGGACACCCTGCCAGTGATCATCAAGAAGGGATTGGAAAAAGAGCAGGAGGCGCGCTTACAACAGGTGCTGCGCAGGAACCAGCGCGCTATTGGATGGACTCTTGCTGATCTGCGCGGAGTGAGCCCGGACGTGTGCATGCACCGAATTCTGTTGGAAGACGGCGCCAAACCATCCAGGGAGGCTCAGCGCAGGTTAAACCCAAATATGATGGAGGTAGTGCAAAAGGAAGTTCTGAAGTTGCTTGACGCAGGGGTCATTTACCCAATCTCAGACAGCAGATGGGTCAGCCCGGTGCACGTTGTGCCAAAGAAAGGAGGAATCACGGTGGAGGAGAATGCGCAGGGCGAGCTAGTTCCCAAGCGCATACAGACTGGCTGGCGCATGTGCATCGACTACAGGAAGCTGAACGCTGTAACGCGCAAGGACCACTTCCCGCTACCCTTCATGGACCAGATGCTGGATCGCTTGGCAGGTAAACCTTACTTTTGTTTTTTGGACGGATATTCAGGTTACAATCAGATACCCATAGCTGCGGAGGATCAAGAGAAGACCACGTTCACATGCCCCTTCGGAACATTTGCGTTTCGGCGTATGTCTTTTGGGCTGTGTGATAATGCAAGTATGGCAGTGTTTGACAAAACCAGCATGAGTGAACAAGGAGCTGCTGCAGCTCAATCAATCAAGGAGGCCAGCAGAAGTATACACCAGAAGTAAACCAGCAACAGATGCAGCAGGGGATGCTGCAGCAGGTGCTGGTTCAAGAGCTAGTTCAACTGTCCGAATAACAGTTTTGTGCTGAGTGAGTTTTGAAGGTTTGGCAGCTTTGTGAAAGTGCTTAGAAGAATTTCTAAAATGCTGCTGAGCATATTTCAGCAAGGATTATCAGTCAGAGAAGGAGATATGCTTCAAGATATTAATCAAATCTAATCTCCTAGATTTTAGGAGATAATTGATCTTGTGGGATTATGGCCTAAACCTGGAAGTTGCTTAAAGTGGTGAGGGTATTTAAGCAGAAGGTTCGAGGGCTGAAGAGAGTGATCGAAGCTGAGTGATACACGAGAGTAGACACGAAATTCAGAGAGAGGTTTTTCTGGGTGTGCTACGGAAGGTGTTCTTCGATCAACACACACGGGCAGAGCGTTGAGCGCAGAGCTGTGGTGCGTATTGCAGAAGAGAATCAGGTCTTGCAGAGACTGATTCGTGCTTTGATCTGGAAGCCAATTTAGAGCTGTGGAGCTTGTTGGTTGATCAAAGGCAGCCGCGGGAGAACTGACGGGTGGAAGGCTCGGTCGAGGTTCGTGCGGAAGAACTCACTAGTGGCAGGTGGTCACTGAGTGAGGGGGAGTTACTCAGAGTGTGCAGCGCTCTTGGAGTGGTTCGATCGGCTCGGCAGGAGGCCTTGGAGCGACGCGGACAGAGTGCTTCAGCTGGTGTTACAGCTGTTGCTGCAGCAACCCTGCTGAGTAGTGTAGGCTAGAATAGGCTGAGTTCTTGAAGAGAATTGTAGCTATTCTAGACTGACATATTGTAGAGGGTGTGCTAACACAAATCAGAGCTTGTTCTGATTGTGTTGAGTAGTCCACACGGGGTTAAAGTAGCATAGGTTGCGTGCGTTGTAACCTAGTGTGATCTGAACCTTTGATTGAGTGGATTGAGGATTGGAGAATAGTCCTCCCCAGACGTAGGCAGATTGGCCGAACTGGGTGAACAAATCTGTGTCCTTTTCATTGTCTGATGTGCCTACATTTAAGTGAACAAGAGTGTGCTGCAGCAACTGCTAGTTCACAAATCTGCATAAGTAGAGACACTTGAAATTTCAATTGGTATCAGAGCGGGAACTCGACACACAGAGTTTAAAAGGTCCTACAGTGTCTCCGAAGTTGCCAAGACAATGAAGGAAGGACAGAGCACGAGTAGACCTCCACTCCTGGAAGAGAGCAACTATGGTTATTGGAAAGCTAGAATGAAAGCTTTTCTCAAAGCTATTGATGAGAAGACATGGAGAGCTGTTGTGGTTCAGTGGTCTCCCCCAATCACCATGGATCAGCAAGGAGTGACAAGAATTAAACCTGAAGAGGAATGGACTGCTGAAGAAGGTGCTGCAGCAACTGGTAATTCAAAGGCTCTGAATGCAATTTTTGCTGCAGTTGATGCTAATAACTTCAGGTTGATCTCAAACTGTGACATGGCCAAGCAAGCATGGGAGATTCTACAAACTGCCCATGAGGGAACTGATAGAGTCAAGCTGTCAAGACTCCAGATTATTGCCACACAATTTGAGAATCTGAGGATGCTTGATGAAGAAACTATCACTGAGTTTAATGCTAAACTCTGTGATCTTGCAAATGAAGCTCATGCCCTTGGTGAGCCCATTCCAGAAGAAAAGCTTATCAGAAAGGTTCTCAGATCGCTGCCCACAAAATTTGACATGAAGGTGACAGCCATTGAAGAAGCACAAAATGTCAGATTCATGAGGTTGGAAGAGCTGATGGGGTCTCTCAAACAATTTGAGATGAAACTGGTCAAAGAAGACACCGCTTCCAAGGACAAGAATGTTGGTTTGAAGGCTGAAGCAGAAATCAAGCAGACAGTTCCAGACGATCAGTTGAGCATGCTGGTTAAAAATCAAGGAAAGTTTCTGAAAAACATGGAATCCAGAACTGAGAGAAGCTCTTCCTCGCGAAGACAATTCAGACGGGGCAGTGAAAGAAAGAAGAAAGGGAAAGAACCAGCACTGGACGATGATGACAAGAAAGAGATGAAAAAGGGAGTTCAATGCTGGAACTGTGAAGGGTACGGACACATTGAGGCTGATTGTCCAAGCAAACCCTTCAAGAATTCTGAGAAAAAGAACAGCAAATCCATGACAGCAAAATGGAGTGATTCAGATGAGAGTGATGAAGAAAACTGTGTTGTGCTGACAAGTGTTTCAGATGTCCACCTCAATGAGCTAAAAAAGGTAGAAATTCACTATGGGATTGAAGTCTCTGAGAGTGAAGATGACGATGACTCATCTGACAGTTTTGCTGATCTTCTGAGGAAGATACTCAAACAGTGTGAAGCAGTTCTTCAGACCAATCAGACCTTGACTGACAGAGTAAATCTCTTGGAAGAAGAACGAAGGAGATGTCTACCCTCAGTTGATAATCAAGTTACTATTCTAAAAAGAGAAGATTCAGTAAGACAGACCTCTGTTGAATCCACTCCAGCAGCAGCCAAGACAGCTGACCCGCAGAGCAATATTCTGGACGAAATATTATCTTACCAAAGACTTGGAAAAGGGAAAGCAGGGCTTGGATATACTGGTGAAGAAAGCTCTAAAGGGACAGTGTTCATTAAAGCCTCAGATGGTGAGACAGACGAGAAGAAGAATTCAGATGCCTTCTCAAAAATGGCAGAGAAAATTGGATCTAGACATGTGTACAAGAGGATGCTGCAGCATCATGGACAACATTTTTCTCAAACAAAACAAAAGTCTCAGAACAAGTGGAGTACTGGTACAAGTGTTGGGAAGCAGAAGATCAATTTCAATCTGAAGCAGCAACACAGAACTTGCTCAGCTGAAAAAGGGGGAGCAAAGTCCAGAATCAGCACATGTTGCACAAAGACTCCATTTCATGTTGCTGCACAAGGGCACTGGATTACTAAAAACAAGGGTAAATCAAAGATGGTACAAATATGGAAACCCAAACAAAGGGTTAGGAGGCTGGAAGATCAGAAGAAGAAACGCTCTGGTGTATTCCAAGTATGGGTGAAGAAGGTTCCACCAGAATCTCTCAAGGATCCTCTGAGCAAAAATTGCAGCCTGAAGTGAATAGGTGAACAAGCTCACATGTGCTGCAGCAACTTGGTCCGAATTAGCTTGTTCACATGTGTTGGTTGCTTAAGATGGAAAAGAAAATATTTGCACATGAGAGGCACGTGACTTACACTTCAAAAGGGAAAAGAAAATAACGGGTAAATATTTTCTAGGGCACAGATCAAGAGCAAAGAGCGTCTCAGAAATCTCTGCCGATCATCCTCTGTGCGCTCCTCCCTCCTTCCACATCTCTGCAGCAATGGTGAAGACACGCGGACTGAAAAAGAATCTGGCAGCTGACAGGCAAAGCAGGTCTGAGAGAAGGACCAAGGCACGCAACGAAGACCCTGCTCAGCCGCTGGAGGTGGTTGTGTGGGAACCAAACCCTCTCCCTGTGTCGCACAGTGAGCCCTCTCCCTCTGAAGAAGCTTCGCAGAAGAGGAGGCGGCTGGTACGTGATGGAGAACCTGTCTCCGGTTCTGCTGTGCTGCCAGAAGCGGATATGACTGAAGCTGCTTCAGAGGAAGAACAAGCAGCAGAGACTGCTGCAGCAGTTCCTGCAGGAGAAGAGTGCAGATCACTGGTCATGTCTCCAGGAATTATTGGTGAAGGGGTTGAAACAGCTGCTGAGTCCCCTGAACAAGAACCTGCTGCAGCACATCCCCCTTCTTCAGACAAGGGCAAAGCTCCTATCCTGATCCCAGGCTCCAGTAGTGAAAGCTCATCCAGTGAAGAAGGATCTCTTGGTGAACCCTCTGAGAAAGGTCCTGCAGCTGAAGATTTCTCTGCTCTCACTGTCGGAGGCACATGGTTCAGGAACAAAAGCGTCTCTCAATCCTGGAGTGCTGTTGAGAGGAAACACATTGTGCATGAGAAGCGTCTGGTGCAAGACAAGTATAGATCAGCTACTATGATTGAGCTCCTGACTGAGGTAAAACTGCTCAAGTCCCTAACCTTTCCTCACCGTTTCAATATTATTCTGGTTAGAGAATTTATAGTGAATATGGAAGAAAAATTTGGAGAAGAAGGAGCTGATGAGTATGGGAGAAGCTGGGTAAGGGGTAAACAAGTGGTTATTACTCCGGAAATTATTGATGCATTCCTTGGGATTTCTGAGAATGCAAGGGCTCCCACTGATGTGAAGCCTGAATTATTGGCAAAGACCCTTACAGCGGGAGTGTGCCTGTCTTGGGGCGGCCCGAATCTCAGTGCAGCTGAGCTTACCTCCAAGTATGCTCTGCTGTATCATCTTGGTGCAAGGAACTGGATTCCTAGTTCTCACAGAGGGAAGGTCAACAAAGACTTTGCTAACCTTCTTTATTCTATTGGAAAGAGAAGGAAGATCAGCCTGGGAAGTGTGATGTTCCCTCAGCTTGCTACACATGCCGGGAGTGCCTCCTTCAGCAAGCCTATTGTGCTGCCCTCCCTCATCCATGGGATCATGGTATCTCAGCACCCAGAGTTCGGAGCGATTACTGAAGGTTTATCTGAGGAGCTGCAGGTCTTTACTGTTGATCACAAATTATTCAAGGGAAAACATGCAGTGGATGTTGCCTATGAGGATCTTCTCATGGGTGGTTCTTCAGCTCCAGCTCCCTTGGAGGAATCTCTTCCCCCTGCTGCCACAATCCAGTCTGCTCTTCGTGCCAGGATTGTGTGCCACCTCCGGTCTGAGCTGGCTATTCTTGATGCTGAAGCCAAGAGGAGAGATGCCAGGCGGGGACAGATCAGGAGCCTCATCAGAGACTTGGAGTTCCTGGAGGATGAGGAGCAGGCCCCTTGAGCATCTATGACAAAAAGGGGGAGAGAAGATTTATATGCTGCTGAATATTGCTGAATATGGATACACTTTTTTTGACCCTGCGTGGTCAGTATGCTATGGCCGAATGTGGCCTCATCTACTTACTCTCTATTAATTTTATTTAGAGTATTTCGTTTCTGGTTTTCGGAAGAGTGCATTGGCCTTAAGGTTTTGTCAAAATGCCAAGGGGGAGATTGATAATGCAAGTATGGCAGTGTTTGACAAAACCAGCATGAGTGAACAAGGAGCTGCTGCAGCTCAATCAATCAAGGAGGCCAGCAGAAGTATACACCAGAAGTAAACCAGCAACAGATGCAGCAGAGGATGCTGCAGCAGGTGCTGGTTCAAGAGCTAGTTCAACTGTCCGAATAACAGTTTTGTGCTGAGTGAGTTTTGAAGGTTTGGCAGCTTTGTGAAAGTGCTTAGAAGAATTTCTAAAATGCTGCTGAGCATATTTCAGAAAGGATTATCAGTCAGAGAAGGAGATATGCTTCAAGATATTAATCAAATCTAATCTCCTAGATTTTAGGAGATAATTGATCTTGTGGGATTATGGCCTAAACCTGGAAGTTGCTTAAAGTGGTGAGGGTATTTAAGCAGAAGGTTCGAGGGCTGAAGAGAGTGATCGAAGCTGAGTGATACACGAGAGTAGACACGAAATTCAGAGAGAGGTTTTTCTGGGTGTGCTACGGAAGGTGTTCTTCGATCAACACACACGGGCAGAGCGTTGAGCGCAGAGCTGTGGTGCGTATTGCAGAAGAGAATCAGGTCTTGCAGAGACTGATTCGTGCTTTGATCTGGAAGCCAATTTAGAGCTGTGGAGCTTGTTGGTTGATCAAAGGCAGCCGCGGGAGAACTGACGGGTGGAAGGCTCGGTCGAGGTTCGTGCGGAAGAACTCACTAGTGGCAGGTGGTCACTGAGTGAGGGGGAGTTACTCAGAGTGTGCAGCGCTCTTGGAGTGGTTCGATCGGCTCGGCAGGAGGCCTTGGAGCGACGCGGACAGAGTGCTTCAGCTGGTGTTACAGCTGTTGCTGCAGCAACCCTGCTGAGTAGTGTAGGCTAGAATAGGCTGAGTTCTTGAAGAGAATTGTAGCTATTCTAGACTGACATATTGTAGAGGGTGTGCTAACACAAATCAGAGCTTGTTCTGATTGTGTTGAGTAGTCCACACGGGGTTAAAGTAGCATAGGTTGCGTGCGTTGTAACCTAGTGTGATCTGAACCTTTGATTGAGTGGATTGAGGACTGGAGAATAGTCCTCCCCAGACGTAGGCAGATTGGCCGAACTGGGTGAACAAATCTGTGTCCTTTTCATTGTCTGCTGTGCCTACATTTAAGTGAACAAGAGTGTGCTGCAGCAACTGCTAGTTCACAAATCTGCATAAGTAGAGACACTTGAAATTTCACTGTGCAACGCGCCAGGTACGTTCCAACGCCTCGTCATGAGCATTTTCTCTGATATGATTGGTATATGTATAGAAGTGTTCATGGATGACTTCACTGTATATGGGAGTACCTTTGATGCATGGTTAACACATCTAGATAAAGTCCTAGCACGCTGCATCTCTAAGAACTTAGTGCTAAACTACGAGAAGTGTCATTTCATGGTTACGCACGGAGTAGTATTGGGTCATATCATTTCAGAGGAGGGTATTAAGGTAGACAAAGCTAAGATAGATATTATTTCTAATCTGCCTTATGCCACCAACGTGCGCGACGTGAAATCGTTCTTAGGGCATGCTGGGTTTTACAGGCGTTTTATTAAGGATTTCTCTAAGATTTGCATACCCCTGTCTAACCTGTTGCAAAAAGACGTGTGCTTCGATTTTACTGATGAGTGCAGGGCGGCGTTCGATAAGCTGAAAGAAGCGCTGACCAGTGCGCCAGTGATGCGCGCACCAGACTGGAACCTGCCATTCGAGCTGATGTGTGACGCAAGTGACTACGCAGTAGGAGCAGTCTTGGGGCAGCGCGAGGACAAGAAGCCGCATGCCATCTACTATGCATCGCGCACACTGGACTCCGCGCAGAAGAACTACACCACCACGGAGAAGGAGCTTCTGGCAATTGTATTTGCGCTGGAGAAGTTCCGAGCATATGTTCTAGGCGCCAGAGTCATCATCTACACGGACCACGCAGCTATCCGCTACCTCATATCCAAGAAAGAGACCAAGCCGCGCCTGATGCGTTGGGTACTTCTGCTTCAGGAATTCGATTTAGAGATCAAAGATAAGAAGGGCACAGAAAATACCGTCGCTGATCATCTGAGCAGGATCATAAAGGATGAGGAGCCAGGGCAGATCAAGGAGACATTCCCTGACGAGCATCTAATGGCGCTAACAGGTAAGGTACCATGGTATGCGCATATCGCAAATTACCTGGTCACAGGTGCGTTCCCTCCTCATTTCAATAAAACTCAGTGCATGCGATTGAAACATGAGTCCAAGCATTATCTTTGGGATGATCCTTACATGCTTAGAATAGGTCCAGATCGGATATTAAGACGTTGCGTGCCTGACCATGAGATTAACTCTGTATTGATGTTTTGTCATGCGCACGCCTGTGGAGGACATTTCGGTCCCAAGCGCACGAGCAGGAAGATCTTGGACTGTGGATTCTACTGGCCGCACCTATTCAGAGATGCCTATGACCACTGCAGGAAGTGTGACAGGTGCCAGCGCACTGGAGGAATATCCGCGCGCAACGAGATGCCGCAGACCCCGATTCTGGTGGATGAAGTGTTCGATGTTTGGGGAATCGACTTCATGGGTCCATTTCCCCCATCTGCCGGCTACGAGTACATACTGGTGGCCGTGGATTACGTATCCAAATGGGTCGAAGCTAAGGCCACGCGCAAGGATGATGGTAAGACTGTCGCTGATTTTCTCCGAACTAACATATTTTGCAGGTACGGCGTGCCTAAGGCAGTTATCAGCGACCAGGGGACGCACTTCTGCAACAGGGTTGTGGCGCAAGTCTTCAAGCACTATGGGGTGCGCCACAAGACGTCCACCGCTTACCATCCGCAGACGAATGGACAGGCCGAAGTTTCTAACAGAGAGATCAAGCGCATCTTGGAAAAGACTGTGAGGCCGTCGCGCAAGGATTGGAGCCAGCGCCTGGATGATGCGCTATGGGCGTACCGCACTGCACACAAGACACCCATTGGAACCTCACCATTCCGGCTGGTCTATGGGAAGGCATGCCACCTGCCAGTGGAGCTCGAGCACAAGGCATATTGGGCTCTACGTATTTGCAACTTGAACTTGGAGGAGGCAGGACAAGAACGCGCATTTGAGCTGAGCGAACTAGAAGAGCTGCGCCTGGACGCCTATGAGGGACTGCGCGATTACAAAGCGCGCACCAAGGCGTTTCATGACAAGCACATCCTCCGGCGCACATTTGAACCAGGCGATCAGGTATTATTATTTTCATCACGCCTGAAGCTCATGCCTGGGAAGCTGCGCAGCAAGTGGACGGGACCATACACCGTTACCAAGGTTTTCCCCTACGGCACAATTGAATTAGAAGACGGGCACCAGCATCGTTTTCAGGTTAACGGGCAAAGAGTCAAACGGTACTTGGGCGAACCTTGGGATGGCGCAGCACGCAACATTGACTTGGCCGAGCCAGAGATAGTAGACGAGCAAGCTGTTGCGCCAGACGCACCACCAGATGTTCCAGAGGGAGACCTAGCACCCATCGCCTATATCTCCTCTTCCTCTGCATCTGCCCTCCTTACGAATAATGTATCACATGCTGACCTCTCCTTTTATCCTTTGCGCAGGACCACTGAGATCGTAACACAAGCACTGGCGCAGGGACACTCAGGAGCAAGAGTGGGGGAGGCTGCAGACGCACTACTTGGCACGTAACGAGGTACCGTCGAGCCAACGACGTTAAACAAAGGCACTTGTCGGGAGGTAACCCGACACATTTTATTTTGGCACATTTTATTCTGCTTGTTTTGTTTTTTTTGCATGTTTTTAGTTAGAATAGGGTTTGGTAGTTTTTTTGTAGTCACACAAATGCGCAGGACCGTGCGCCTATCAATGCGCAGGTCAGTTGCGCTAGCCATAGGGGGTATATAAGGCCAGACTTAGAATAATTCCCAGCACTTTTTCACTCGACCGTTACACACAAGCTCCCGCCCTCAGACCTCTGTCGTCGACCAGCGCCCATCCCGCCGTCCGTCTAGCGAGATTCAAGAACCACACGACCACACAGCACCCAGGTAACCCCCGATCCCGCTTTGAGCCGCTTCTGTTAGGGTTTGCGCGGAGAAGACAGTTTTTAGGGTTTTGAAATCGCACCAGGCTAGAGTGCGCGGCTTGGAGTGCTGTTTTGTGCGTTGTGTAGGCGACCAGTAGGCGCTCGTTCGGTTCAAATTTCAGAGGATTCTGGGCAGTTTCGATTTTTAGGGTTTTGGGGAGCTTAGACCGCGATTGACCGGAGCCAGCGCAAGATGAGACCCGCCGCAGACCAAGTGACCCCAGCGGCTTTCGCTAACAAGTACGCAGCATTCATTAGCCTGGACATGTACGGGACACCGTACATCTGTCGAGCTTTCCTGCGCGAGGTAGGGTTAGAGGACCTCGTGGCGCAGAGGCTAGCGATTGCCGGTTGGGAGGCGCTAATGGACCTCCGCAGCGCAGCAGACCAGGAGGATACGTGTGAGTTCCTGGCGTCTATGGAGGCGGGGGACAGGGAGATCAGATATAGACACAGGGGTGTCTGGTTCATAGCCTCGGAAAGGAGGCTGAGGCGCGCATTCGGGTGCGCCAAGGTGCGTGAGGAGGAGTTAGACACGCACAATAACCAGGAGGCTTGGAGGGACATGGCAACAGGGCCAGCATTCGCCGCGGGGCGCAGCAGGGGCCGAGAGCTGCGCGACCCGTGGCTGTTCTACTTGTGGCGCATCGTGGCCTACGCAATCATTGGCCGTTTCAACGGCGCTCCAAAGATCAGCCTCCTGGATATGGAGATTTTGACGGGGCTTTATTATGAGCGGAAGGTGCTGTTCATCCTGAACATGGTGCACCATTGGAGCCGAGTCAGCATGAGAGGGCCGCTGACGTGTGGAGGGCTTATCACGCACTTGCTGCGGAGCTTACATGGAGAGCCCGAGGTGCCAGAGCACACCTTGGTGCAGCCTATACCTCTGGACCGCGCCCACATGCTGCAAATCAGGGCGGTAGCCGTTCGGGACGATGGCACACTAGAGTGGTGCTACCATCTGCAGCCAGCCAGACCACCGAGGGCCAGGGCAGAGAGCAGTGCGCGGGCCAGGGCAGAGAGCAGTGCGCAGGGCGCAGCTGCAGGCGCAGCAGCAGCCGCAGCAGCCGCCGCAGCAGACGAAGAGATGGAGGAGGCCCTAGAACCAGAGGTGCCTCTAGTCAGGCGCCCAAGGACTCGGGCGCAGACTGGAGCGCAACAGAGGGCCCGCGCACCATTGGGGGAGCCAGTGACCATTTCCATAGAGGACTCTCCCCCGCGTGCCCCTGCCAAGCGCCCAAGGACTGAGACTGAGGCGGCGCCTGAGGAAGCCACTGCCGAGCAGCGCATGCTGTTCAACGTCATGCGCGTGCTCGAATACTTAGCGCCAGAGGGGGCGGATTTAAGTATGAGTCCACCATCCGGGTGGAAATTTGGAGACGCAATTCCCCCTCTCCTCAGCCTGCACCATCCACCTCCTACCCGAACCCCAGAAACTTCAGCAGCTCCAGCTCCAGCACCCTCTCCAGCTCCAGCGCCAGCTCCAACCCCAGCCCCAGCCCCAGCAGCGCCCGCACCAGAACCAGCAGCCCCAGCAGCAGAGCCCACCCCTGCACCTGAACCAGCACCGGTACCACCACCAGTAGATGCCCCTGCCCGGCCTTCTGTTCCGGAGTCCCCAATTAACTTTCCCAGCGTCGACTCCGATTCCATATGGGAGTCGCTTTCCGAGGACGAGCAGCCTGACCCCCTCACCATTGTGCCACCATCCTCCAGCACCGACTCCATGACTGATTCTTCAGAGGATGAGGCGCATGGGTCAGCAGCAGCGTCTAGCTCGGGGAACTTCTAAGGCCGAGGGCAGGCGCAGTGATTTTTCTTTAGGGTGTTGTCTTTTATTTTGCTGCGTCTATTTGACTATTAGGTGTGCTGAATATTTGTGCCCTACATTCTGTGACTCCCTTGCTATATTTTGTGTGACTATTGGTGTTCACTCTTATATTCTTTATTTTCGTTGCATTGCATGCATGTGCGCAACCTCCGTGCGTTTGAGCTTGAGTCGTGGGGACACGTCTCTGTTCAAGTGTGGGGGGGGGGGGGGGGGCGTTACTCTTACATTTCATGTTTTTAGCATTTTTAGTATAGCTTAGTTAAGTTGAAGAAAACTAGTAGCAGTAGTGCGCTAAGGTGCAGGATGCGCATGCGCTCCAGCTTGTTTTGCGCTATCCGTATTGTGTGCACTGCTATCTACTGTTTTAGCATAATTTTTTCGTTTTTTCTGCTCCTGTTAGTTGGGATATACAGGGGATGTGGAGTTGATAGAAATGCTCCAGAGAGGCGGTTAGTCGCTTCTGCTTCGAAGGCGAGGTATATGGTCGATTGCGCTAGTAGAGGCCGGTGCTTCGCAACCTTCGGAACAAAAGAGCGCGCTCAGTCACGCGGATGCAAAAGGCAAAATACCCAAAGCGTGGCGAGGTGGGAAAACAGACCACCTTCTCTCTGGATGTCAAGCTAAGGAAAGCGGGCGCGGATGTAAACGCGTGCGCTGACCGGCGCAGACAAACCAAGGAGGGAGAGCGGAACGAGTTCCATAGCTGCTATCCGAAGGCTGAGATTGGAACTGTTCTGGGAATAAAATAAAAAAATTGGAAAGGAAGCTGTACAAAAGAAAATACCAGCAGAAGCAGATGATGTGCGTTACAAAGAATCAGCATGCGCACTACCTAGTACCTGCGTGCGCAAGACCACAAGGATATCATCAAAGGCTCAGGTTCCCAGGAAGTGTGCGAACGAATCACGCACTGGAAGAAGCTCGCGCAAGAAACCATATACCTATCTTCGGAGCGGGAGCTGACAACCAGGAGCCTAAGAAGAGCTATCTCCCAGTCATCCAAAGACCTTCATCCCGGCTGAGAGGTAACGAAATTTCGGGATTATTATATTAGAACTATTGAGTGCAGTTGTGCGCAGGTGATAGAGCAGCACAAGTTGAAGCAACTGTGCATCTTGCGCTAGAATGCAAGGCTGTGCGCTAGTCTCCAGAAAAGGTAATTGTATCCGCGTTTCAGTACTTGTTCGGGACGAACAAGGGGTAAGTGTGGGGGGTTTGATAGAGCCTAGTTATACATGTTATTTAGATCATAAACCCATGCTTGTTTGCAATATTTTATGGGCAAGATTACTCGTTTCCACTATTTTTGTATATCAGGTCAGAACGAGTCCTTAAGTCGGATACGCGCTAACAGGCAGCGTTCTAGGAGTGAAAGATCAGCCTGTGGAGCTAGCGGTGCAAACAAAAGAAGAAATGGCGAAGGACAGCAGAGGTGCGCCACCCGATTGCGCCAATCAATGCTGTGCGCCAGGCGCAAAGTCCCAGTGACCAGACTTGGAAGTTGCCAAAAGATGAACTTCCTGGGGCACTATTTAAACAAAGAAAGTCTAGGGTTTCAAAAGAACACAGAGAGGCGGACACCATCACTCAGTGACATTCCAGAGGCACTGCGCGGCAGAACTAGGAAACACACGGACCTGTCAAGGAGAGTTGCGCCAGCCGACTGCGCCAGCCAAGAGAAGACCCTGCACGCACTGTTTGCTACCGTTTTCTTGGATTCAGTAGTTGTTACTTACTATTTTATGATGTTTACCACTAGCATGTCTAGCTAAACACTTAGTGTTGGTCGGGCATGAATCTATGATGTATTACCTTTGAGACTTGAGCTTAATGCATAGTTTATTTATTTGTATTAATCCTGCGCGTACTGAGACAGTTAGTTGCATGAGTAGGGGAAGCCTTGAACCGCAAACTTACTTGTGTGGCTCGCTTGTCGCATGTTAAACTAGTTGCATGCGTAGGGGAAGCCTTGAACCGCAAACTTACCGTGACAACTAGGAGTAACGAGTTAGGGTAGGCAGCTGCTACTGTGACAGGATTCGCAGCTGTTTAGTCTAGTTCTAAGGATTAATAGCACATGAACTTTGAACGGAACATGCGCACGTGTTAGGAAGCCTTTACCGGACACTAACCCAAGTAAACCACAAGCTATAGATGTTTAGAGTCGATGATAAGGAATGCATTCATAGAGGATTGTCTGCCCAATACTTCTCATAAATATAGTACTTCATCTCTACTGCTTGCGCACGTCTAGTGCAATTCCCTGAGTTACGATATTCGCTGTTATTCGCGCATCGCGCAAAACCCCCAATCACTCACGCAACCCCCGTTTTCTTAAGTGTAGGTTACTGGCTGAGACTCACTGCTTGCTCCCTGTGGAGATCGACCCTTACTTAACCGCTGTACTAGTGGGAGAGGAAGGAATTATATTTGACGCGCACAACGACGCGCGATCAGTTTTCAACCACCTTTTTGTCTTTAATCTTCAAGTCGAACTCCTGCAGCAGCAATATCCAGCGTATCAAACGCGGCAATTGTCATCTAACTCAAATGGTACATCTTTCTGCAGCAAGTTCGACATAGGCAAGGCTTACTTCGAGAAGTCTTTAATGAACCTGTGATAGAATCATACATGTTCTAGAAAAGACTTCACATCACGCTGATGAGTAGGGTAAGGCAAACCAAGAATCAAATCAATTTTAGCTTTATCTGCCTGTATACCTTCCCAAGAGACGATGTGGCCTAAAACAACACCATGGGTAACCACAAATTGACATTTTTCATAGTTAAGCACCAAGTTCATCTCAACACAACAAGCAAGCACCTTAAGTTAAATAAACACTCACCAAAGGTTGTACCATAAACAGTAAAGTCATCCATGAAGACTTTCGTACAAATCACCGAGCATATCAAAAAAATACTCAATACTACACGCTGAAAAGTACCCGGTGCATTACACAAACCAAATGGCATGCGACAAAAAGCAAAAGTACCAAATGGACATGTAAAAGTGGTATTTGCTTGGTCCTCCGCCGCAATAGGAATCTGATTATAACCGGAGAATCCATCCAGAAAACAAACATAAGGCTTACCTGCGAGCCTATCAAGCATTTGATCGATGAATGGCAAAGGAAAGTGATCCTTGCGTGCCACGGCGTTTGGCTTCTTGTAATCAATACACATGCACCATCCATTTTGAATTTTCTTAGCCACGGACTCACCTTTAGAATTCTGCTCCACCATGATGCCGGTCTTTTTCATAACAACATGAACTGAACTCGTCCATTGACTATCCGAGATCGGATAGATAACTCCCGCGTCAAGCAGCTCTTGAACCTCCTTTTGAACAACCTCCATCATCAATGGGTTCAGTCGACGCTGCGGTTGTCTTGAAGGTGCTACTCCTTCCTCCAGTAAAATCCGATGCATACAAAAAATAGGGTTGATTCCTTTGATGTCTGCAAGTGTCCACCCAATCTCCTTCTTGTTCTCCTACAGCACTACTGCCAATTTCCTCTCCTACTCAGCCTCCAATCCCTTCTTGATGATCACGGGCAGCGTCTCATGCTCTCCCAAATAGATATACTTCAAATTTGGGCAGCGGCTTAAGTCGAAGCTCAGGTGCCTGCACAACAGATGGAACAAGCGTAGATTGACTAGATAACGTTACATGATTCACCTCATACCTCGGAGTTAATGGTGGAGAGACGCGCATCTTAATGAGCTCATCGCGCACATCGTGTATAAACCCAACGTCTCCTCTTTGCGACTCTATAGCTCGAAGTATGATCATTTCAAGTAAGTCATCCCCATCACACATATCAAAATCAATTACAAGATCGTCCAAAGCATCCAGTGTGTGTACCCCTGCATCGTTAGTTGGATGTCACATCACTTTATAATTATTAAAATGGATTACCTGGTCTTCTACCTCCATCACAAGAGTACCGTTGTGCACATCAATCTTTGTCCTTGCTGTCTTCAAGAACGGTCTGCCCAGCAGAATAGGCAGAGACTCTTTCGATCCTTCATCGTCCATCTTAAGTACATAGAAATTTGAGGTAAAAGTAAATCCCCGACTTGCACCAAAACATCCTCAATCACGCCTAAAGATTGTGTGCATGATCGGTCAGCCAATTTGAAATTTCAAGTGTCTCTACTTATGCAGATTTGTGAACTAGCAGTTGCTGCAGCACACTCTTGTTCACTTAAATGTAGGCACAGCAGACAATGAATAGGACACAGATTTGTTCACCCAGTTCGGCCAATCTGCCTACGTCTGGGGAGGACTATTCTCCAGTCCTCAATCCACTCAACCAAAGGTTCAGATCACACTAGGTTACAACGCACGCAACCTATGCTACTTTAACCCCGTGTGGACTACTCAACACAATCAGAACAAGCTCTGATTTGTGCCAGCACACCCTCTACAATATGTCAGCCTAGAATAGCTACAATCCTCTTCAAGAACTCAGCCTATTCTAGCCTACACTACTCAGCAGGGTTGCTGCAGCAACAGCTGTAACACCAGCTGAAGCACTCTGTCCGCGTCGCTCCAAGGCCTCCTGCCGAGCCGATCGAACCACTCCAAGAGCGCTGCACACTCTGAGTAACTCCCCCTCACTCAGTGACCACCTGCCACTAGTGAGTTCTTCCGCACGAACCTCGACCGAGCCTTCCACCCGTCAGCTCTCTCGCGGCTGCCTTTGATCAACCAACAAGCTCCACAGCTCTAAATTGGCTTCCAGATCAAAGCACGAATCAGTCTCTGCAAGACCTGACTCTCTTCTGCAATACGCACCACAGCTCTGCGCTCAACGCTCTGCCCGTGTATGTTGATCGAAGAACAACTTCCGTAGCACACCCAGAAAAAATCCTCTCTCTGAATTTCGTGTCTACGCTCGTGTATCACTCAGCTTCGATCACCCTCTTCAGCCCTCGAACCTTCTGCTTAAATACCCTCACCGCTTTAAGCAATTTCCAGGTTTAGGCCATTGACCCACAAGATCAATTATCTCCTAAAATCTAGGAGATTAGATTTGATTAATATCTTGAAGCATATCTCCTTCTCTGACTGATAATCCTTGCTGAAATATGCTCAGCAGCATTTTAGAAATTCTTCTAAGCACTTTCACAAAGCTGCCAAACCTTCAAAACTCACCCAGCACAAAACTGTTATTCGGACAGTTGAACTAGCTCTTGAACCAGCACCTGCTGCAGCATCCCCTGCTGCATCTGTTGCTGGTTTACTTCTGCTGGCCTCCTTGATTGATTGAGCTGCAGCAGCTCCTTGTTCACTGATGCTGGTTTTGTCAAACACTGCCATACTTGCATTATCAATCTCCCCCTTGGCATTTTGACAAAACCTTAAGGCCAATGCACTCTTCCGAAAACCAGAAACGAAATACTCTAAATAAAATTAATAGAGAGTAAGTAGATGAGGCCACACTCGGCCATAGCATACTGACCACGCAGGGTCAAAAAAAATGTATCAATATTGAGCAGCAATATTCAGCAGCGCATATAAATCTTCTCTCCCCCTTTTTGTCATAGATGCTCAAGGGGCCTGCTCCTCATCCTCCAGGAACTCCAAGTCTCTGATGAGGCTCCTGATCTGTCCCCGCCTGGCATCTCTCCTCTTGGCTTCAGCATCAAGAATAGCCAGCTCAGACCGGAGGTGGCACACAATCCTGGCACGAAGAGCAGACTGGATTGTGGCAGCAGGGGGAAGAGATTCCTCCAAGGGAGCTGGAGCTGAAGAACCACCCATGAGAAGATCCTCATAGGCAACATCCACTGCATGTTTTCCCTTGAATAATTTGTGATCAACAGTAAAGACCTGCAGCTCCTCAGATAAACCTTTAGTAATCGCTCCGAACTCTGGGTGGTGAGATACCATGATCCCATGGATGAGGGAGGGCAGCACAATAGGCTTGCTGGAGGAGGCACTCCCGGCATGTGTAGCAAGCTGAGGGAACATCACACTTCCCAGGCTGATCTTCCTTCTCTTTCCAATAGAATAAAGAAGGTTAGCAAAGTCTTTGCTGACCTTCCCTCTGTGAGAACTAGGAATCCAGTTCCTTGCACCAAGATGATACAGCAGAGCATACTTGGAGGTAAGCTCAGCTGCACTGAGATTCGGGCCGCCCCAAGACAGGCACACTCCCGCTGTAAGGGTCTTTGCCAATAATTCAGGCTTCACATCAGTGGGAGCCCTTGCATTCTCAGAAATCCCAAGGAATGCATCAATAATTTCCGGAGTAATAACCACTTGTTTACCCCTTACCCAGCTTCTCCCATACTCATCAGCTCCTTCTTCTCCAAATTTTTCTTCCATATTCACTATAAATTCTCTAACCAGAATAATATTGAAACGATGAGGAAAGGTTAGGGACTTGAGCAGTTTTACCTCAGTCAGGAGCTCAATCATAGTAGCTGATCTATACTTGTCTTGCACCAGACGCTTCTCATGCACAATGTGTTTCCTCTCAACAGCACTCCAGGATTGAGAGACGCTTTTGTTCCTGAACCATGTGCCTCCGACAGTGAGAGCAGAGAAATCTTCAGCTGCAGGACCTTTCTCAGAGGGTCCACCAAGAGATCCTTCTTCACTGGAAGAGCTTTCACTACTGGAGCCTGGGATCAGGATAGGAGCTTTGCCCTTGTCTGAAGAAGGGGGATGTGCTGCAGCAGGTTCTTGTTCAGGGGACTCAGCAGCTGTTTCAACCCCTTCACCAATAATACCTGGAGACATGACCAGTGATCTGCACTCTTCTCCTGCAGGAACTGCTGCAGCAGTCTCTGCTGCTTGTTCTTCCTCCGAAGCAGCTTCAGTCATATCCGCTTCTGGCAGCACAGCAGAACCGGAGACAGGTTCTCCATCACGTACCAGCCGCCTCCTCTTCTGCGAAGCTTCTTCAGAGGGAGAGGGCTCACTGTGCGACACAGGGAGAGGGTTTGGTTCCCACACAACCACCTCCAGCGGCTGAGCAGGGTCTTCGTTGCGTGCCTTGGTCCTTCTCTCAGACCTGCTTTGCCTGTCAGCTGCCAGATTCTTCTTCAGTCCACGTGTCTTCACCATTTCTGCAGAGATGTGTAAGGAGGGAGGAGCGCACAGAGGATGATCGGCAGAGATTTCTGAGACGCCCTTTGCTCTTGATCTGTGCCCTAGAAAATATTTACCCGTTATTTTCTTTTCCCTTTTGAAGTGTAAGTCACGTGCCTCTCATGTGCAAATATTTTCTTTTCCATCTTCAGCAACCAACACATGTGAACAAGCTAATTCGGACCAGGTTGCTGCAGCACATGTGAGCTTGTTCACCTATTCACTTCAGGCTGCAATTTGCTCAGAGGATCCTTGAGAGATTCTGGTGGAGCCTTCTTCACCCATACTTGGAATACACCAGAGCTTTTCTTCTTCTGATCTTCCAGCCTCCTAACCCTTTGTTTGGGTTTCCATATTTGTACCATCTTTGATTTACCCTTGTTTTTAGTAATCCAGTGCCCTTGTGCAGCAACATGAAATGGAGTCTTTGTGCAACATGTGCTGATTCTGGACTTTGCTCCCCCTTTTTCAGCTGAGCAAGTTCTGTGTTGCTGCTTCAGATCGAAATTGATCTTCTGCTTCCCAACACTTGTACCAGTACTCCACTTGTTCTGAGACTTTTGTTTTGTTTGAGAAAAATGTTGTCCATGATGCTGCAGCATCCTCTTGTACACATGTCTAGATCCAATTTTCTCTGCCATTTTTGAGAAGGCATCTGAATTCTTCTTCTCGTCTGTCTCACCATCTGAAGCTTTAATGAACACTGTCCCTTTAGAGCTTTCTTCACCAGTATATCCAAGCCCTGTTTTCCCTTTTCCAAGTCTTTGGTAAGATAATATTTCGTCCAGAATATTGCTCTGCGGGTCAGCTGTCTTGGCTGCTGCTGGAGTGGATTCAACAGAGGTCTGTCTTTCTGAATCTTCTCTTTTCAGAATAGTAACTTGATTATCAACTGAGGGTAGACATCTCCTTCGTTCTTCTTCCAAGAGATTTACTCTGTCAGTCAAGGTCTGATTGGTCTGAAGAACTGCCTCACACTGTTTGAGTATCTTCCTCAGAAGATCAGCAAAACTGTCAGATGAGTCATCGTCATCTTCACTCTCAGAGACTTCAATCCCATAGTGAATTTCTACCTTTTTTAGCTCATTGAGGTGGACATCTGAAACACTTGTCAGCACAACACAGTTTTCTTCATCACTCTCATCTGAATCACTCCATTTTGCTGTCATGGATTTGCTGTTCTTTTTCTCAGAATTCTTGAAGGGTTTGCTTGGACAATCAGCCTCAATGTGTCCGTACCCTTCACAGTTCCAGCATTGAACTCCCTTTTTCATCTCTTTCTTGTCATCATCGTCCAGTGCTGGTTCTTTCCCTTTCTTCTTTCTTTCACTGCCCCGTCTGAATTGTCTTCGCGAGGAAGAGCTTCTCTCAGTTCTGGATTCCATGTTTTTCAGAAACTTTCCTAGATTTTTAACCAGCATGCTCAACTGATCGTCTGGAACTGTCTGCTTGATTTCTGCTTCAGCCTTCAAACCAACATTCTTGTCCTTGGAAGTGGTGTCTTCTTTGACCAGTTTCATCTCAAATTGTTTGAGAGACCCCATCAACTCTTCCAACCTCATGAATCTGACATTCTGAGCTTCTTCAATGGCTGTCACCTTCATGTCAAATTTTGTGGGCAGCGATCTGAGAACCTTTCTGATAAGCTTTTCTTCTGGAATGGGCTCACCAAGGGCATGAGCTTCATTTGCAAGATCACAGAGTTTAGCATTAAACTCAGTGATAGTTTCTTCATCAAGCATCCTCAGATTCTCAAATTGTGTGGCAATAATCTGGAGTCTTGACAGCTTGACTCTATCAGTTCCCTCATGGGCAGTTTGTAGAATCTCCCATGCTTGCTTGGCCATGTCACAGTTTGAGATCAACCTGAAGTTATTAGCATCAACTGCAGCAAAAATTGCATTCAGAGCCTTTGAATTACCAGTTGCTGCAGCACCTTCTTCAGCAGTCCATTCCTCTTCAGGTTTAATTCTTGTCACTCCTTGCTGATCCATGGTGATTGGGGGAGACCACTGAACCACAACAGCTCTCCATGTCTTCTCATCAATAGCTTTGAGAAAAGCTTTCATTCTAGCTTTCCAATAACCATAGTTGCTCTCTTCCAGGAGTGGAGGTCTACTCGTGCTCTGTCCTTCCTTCATTGTCTTGGCAACTTCGAAGACACTGTAGGACCTTTTAAACTCTGTGTGTCGAGTTCCCGCTCTGATACCAATTGAAATTTCAAGTGTCTCTACTTATGCAGATTTGTGAACTAGCAGTTGCTGCAGCACACTCTTGTTCACTTAAATGTAGGCACAGCAGACAATGAATAGGACACAGATTTGTTCACCCAGTTCGGCGAATCTGCCTACGTCTGGGGAGGACTATTCTCCAGTCCTCAATCCACTCAACCAAAGGTTCAGATCACACTAGGTTACAACGCACGCAACCTATGCTACTTTAACCCCGTGTGGACTACTCAACACAATCAGAACAAGCTCTGATTTGTGCCAGCACACCCTCTACAATATGTCAGCCTAGAATAGCTACAATCCTCTTCAAGAACTCAGCCTATTCTAGCCTACACTACTCAGCAGGGTTGCTGCAGCAACAGCTGTAACACCAGCTGAAGCACTCTGTCCGCGTCGCTCCAAGGCCTCCTGCCGAGCCGATCGAACCACTCCAAGAGCGCTGCACACTCTGAGTAACTCCCCCTCACTCAGTGACCACCTGCCACTAGTGAGTTCTTCCGCACGAACCTCGACCGAGCCTTCCACCCGTCAGCTCTCTCGCGGCTGCCTTTGATCAACCAACAAGCTCCACAGCTCTAAATTGGCTTCCAGATCAAAGCACGAATCAGTCTCTGCAAGACCTGACTCTCTTCTGCAATACGCACCACAGCTCTGCGCTCAACGCTCTGCCCGTGTATGTTGATCGAAGAACAACTTCCGTAGCACACCCAGAAAAAATCCTCTCTCTGAATTTCGTGTCTACGCTCGTGTATCACTCAGCTTCGATCACCCTCTTCAGCCCTCGAACCTTCTGCTTAAATACCCTCACCGCTTTAAGCAATTTCCAGGTTTAGGCCATTGACCCACAAGATCAATTATCTCCTAAAATCTAGGAGATTAGATTTGATTAATATCGTGAAGCATATCTCCTTCTCTGACTGATAATCCTTGCTGAAATATGCTCAGCAGCATTTTAGAAATTCTTCTAAGCACTTTCACAAAGCTGCCAAACCTTCAAAACTCACCCAGCACAAAACTGTTATTCGGACAGTTGAACTAGCTCTTGAACCAGCACCTGCTGCAGCATCCCCTGCTGCATCTGTTGCTGGTTTACTTCTACTGGCCTCCTTGATTGATTGAGCTGCAGCAGCTCCTTGTTCACTGATGCTGGTTTTGTCAAACACTGCCATACTTGCATTATCACAATTAAATCGTCAACCCTGCAGACTTTAGTGGACCGATATGCAATGTTCAATATAAAGAATATGGAAGGACATTAATAGAGGCACCAAGTTCCAACATACAATTTTCAATCGTTACTTGCCCATGCTCTGTAGAAGAAGTACTCTTTTAAGAACTTGGCATACCTCGGTATTTGCTTGATTGCGTCGAGAAGAGGAATGTTGATCTCTACTTTTCTAAGCAAGTCCCATACGTCCTTATCGGTTATTATGTGCTTGCTGTGCTTGGAGACTTGTGTGGGAGAGGGAAGAGGAGAGTTCGAAGTTTGTATTTTGTATTTTGTTCTGTAACTCAAAGAGGGGCATGCACGATGCTGGAATTTTTGGAAGTTTAGCACCCTGCGCATTGTCGGGGGAGTATTTTGCTCTGTAACTCAGAAAGGGGCATGCAAGATGCTCCGGATCATCAACTGGATCAATCAAGGGCTCCTCCCTTCAATTTTTATCTTCATTCCAACATTGTCCGGCCTGATTGTTGTCCCTGGGGGCATGATCATCCTAAAAATCATCTCGTCCCAAGTCATTTCCGTGCTCAGACATGGTTAGAGCAAGAATTACTCAAAAAAATTAAGCAAAAAAAAACTACTACGAGAGCAGTACTCCTTGAAACAACTCCCCGGCAACGGCGCCAAAATTTGAACGCGATCGTTGTACGTGCCAAATTTGTTATTTATTTCCTACAAGCACTAGTGTAGTGACAAGAAGGGTCGATCCTCTAGAGAGCTGTCAAGAGTACACTCACAAATAGTAATTAGGAACTTGGGGGTTTGTGTCACAAAATTCAGAGTCGCAATGAAAGAAAATTCAGTAATTGCAAAAACGCAGAAACGATGTCTAAGAGTTCAATGAGAGGAACATATATCGGCTAAGACAATCCTTGTAATGTACTCGTATCATCGACCAATCCAACGTATTCTATAACCCATGAGTTCCCACTAAGGATACATCCACATGCTTCATGGCTAGTTTTAATTAGCGCTAGCATGCGTTAAAACCCTAGTTCGCTAGAACCGCGTAACGAGTCAAGCGAGTTATCCTAAGATGACTAGTCTTAGTGCTATTAATCCTACAGTTGTAAACTTGTTATCTGTGCTAGGTATCAAACAAGTAATGATAGACAATCAAATACAAGGCTAAGATTCTACGCTAGTAATCATAAGACATGCAATTCATCATCAACAAGTCACACATTACAATTCATGCCTTAGCCAATACACAATGAAATTAGCTACTCATAGCTTGGCAATACATCATGAATCTGAATGTAAACGTAATGAGAAGTGATACAAAAATTCTGATGAGGTTCTGTTGCGTGCGCGCGCTGCAGCCAAACTCCAAAATCTAGCTTCTTCGGTAAAGTAATTGCTTAAAACTTGAATGACGTCAGAGTGTGTTTTCTGTCAAAAAGATGTCTAAAGCCCTAGAGATGCTTTCCTATTTACAGGAGAATTATACTTTCTAATTTCTTCAATGGTAAGTCACCCCCATGTTTCCTAATTCGATTGGGAATAAAATCAGAAATCTACAAATGGGCTACGCCTCAGACACAGCTGCTGATCAAAGCTCTATCTCCTGACTCTTTTATCGTATGAGCTCCATTCCTTCATGAAGGTTGTAAGCTTTGCATCAAACAAATTCCGTTGTAAGCCTTTTGAAGTTCTGCGCTTTTCTACCCATTTTCGATGGATTCGTCTTAGCTCCTCAAATACACCTACAATAATAAACCACAAAAACGCAACATCATAATGCACATAAATGTGTATAAAGGAGCGAGATAATTATCATCCATTGGCATATACATACGCCTTATCGGATACCAACTGAAATTAGATGGTGCTGCTGATCTCGAGTTACAACTTCTATTTTAGCACTCTCTGTATCACTTTCTGATCCTCAAGATTCCACTATCACGGTTTAAAGTATAAAGGGCTCTAACCTCTACTTCTCAACTAGTCGAAATCTTTCGCTCGGTCAAACCCCCAGACTAGCAAATAGTCTGATCACACAGACTCTCTTCGTGCTACGTACACACTTCCTGTAAAGAATTACTACAGACCTGATGTTAAGACTTAGCCTACCCTATTACAATGTGCAGTACACGGAATGCTTCAACACACTCTATCTTTGAGTTGATGTAACTTGTGTTGATAACTTCTCCGGCACTCTCTGCCAATTAGTCAGTCTCTCTCTCTCTTTCACTCTCTCTCTCTCTCTCTCTCTCTCTGAGTTCTACCAACTCAGAATCTGCTCCCCCTTGATCAATGCCCACCTGACAATATCAAGGAGAGACGCTCGAGTCTTTAACAGCCTGCGATAGGTTCGTCCACAGCTGTTCTCCGAAGCTCCTATTTGATCCTTCAACGAGCCAAGATCCAGTTGAAAATAGTGGATCAAAACTTGATCAAACTCAGCGAGTTCTGATCTCTTTAGCACACCTCCCAACACCTTCAGCCCTCTGCTTTAAACTCAGGTTGTGAGAATTCTCTGCTTCGGTTTTTTCTTTCGATCTCTGTGTGCAGGGGCTACCTCTGCCTTACTCTTATATCTTCGTGGAATGCCAGTGATGTAAACCTCGTTACCTTTGGATTCGTAGGGCAGCCCATCATTATCAAAATCTCTTTCTGAATTCTTGCGGGGTTGTTAAAGATTATGTTTCCTAATTTAAACTTTAGTATCTTTATCTTTTAAGCTTTTCTTCCAACCGAGAGATGACATCTGGAGGACCTTTTGATGACGATTATGGCACATCGTGAACTACCATGACTCATGTAGCATCTTCCCAAGGCCACTCCGTGAATCTTTAGGATACTTGCCCAGACTGCTCTAGCTTCAA
Source organism: Umbilicus rupestris (assembly GCA_963678935.1). Taxonomy (NCBI): domain Eukaryota; kingdom Viridiplantae; phylum Streptophyta; class Magnoliopsida; order Saxifragales; family Crassulaceae; genus Umbilicus; species Umbilicus rupestris. The sequence goes on along the minus strand of OY787628.1, from coordinate 5,892,713 downwards.
ATCTTCAGGGACTGCTGAAGCAGAATCTGTCTTTTACCTTTTGACCAGTTTGCCTCAACTTTTGTGGTCCACAGAGTGTCGTAGCAGATCCTTGTGTTTGGTCGCTTGACGGCACGTCGTTGTGCACGCAAAAATTAAATTTATAATCTTCAACTATGCTAGCAAAGAGTAAGCAGAGTCGAACCGAAAGAGAGCAATCAGTTATAAAGTTCTACTAACAATTGTCACAAAAAGGGGGGTTTGCAAGAAGATTGTTGTTTATCAATTTCAGAAAGATTCAGTTCAGGGATATGCATTGCAACTAGTAATCACCCATCGAACATGCATCAACTAGTAAAAAATACTATTCTAGTCTAACAATCTTGTTATGGTAATGTCGATTTCAATATTCTACCTACTCTTAACCGCTAAGTTCTCGAATAGGTTAACAATTACTTGACTAACAACACCAAATTAGTTTTACCGCTAGGCTTAGCTAATAGGACAGTCAATCCTAGTATTGCTCAATAGATATCAATTCAATTTCACCGCTAGGCTATGCTAACTTGATAATCAAAGCATTCAATTCACACGAAGAACAGTAATTCATTAAGTCAAATTATAAAACACAAGTATCTCAAACCGTACGTTGAAATACAAATCCCCAAACTTAAAATAAGGTTTAGATACTACAATCCACCTTATAACAATAAAAAAAAGAGTTCAGAAAAATACAAAAAATATTCCGCGATGTTGCTTCCTTCTCTGATCTACGATCTCCAATCTCTGGTCTAGAGTCTGGGCGGCTAGCTGCTAGCGTAGTAAAAAGGCAGTAACGGCCGTCAAAAGCTTCTAAGGTCTTTTCTCTCTCCTTCTTTTATACTTTTGAATTTGGGCCGGGCTGACCTTCTCTGCACGAATCACGTTGAGCATGGTGTGGCATGGAGAGCGTCCGGAGGGTTGCTGAAGGCATCGCAACAAGTTAGAGAGTCTCCCAATTGATCAGAATTCTTCTTCAAGCGATCGGAATCGATTGAAGAAGATAAGGTTCCAAATTGATTTTAGGAAATCAATTCTCAACAACTTGCAACAATCTAGGAGAAAGATCCAATATGCAAAGTTGGTTGGAAAGATCTGCGAATCCTAAGGGAACTAGGATTCCTATGTTTGTTTAGTGCTGCGGCTATATATGGCAGGGCAGCACACACACACAATACACACAACCATAGAGAGATACGAATAAGCAAAGAGAGGGAGCTAAAGGCTACAGTGCAGAGTTGGGGGTGCATGAGCTGAGAGAAGATCACGACTAGAGGAGCTTGATCTAAGAACTTCAATTGGAGCGTAGCCTCGTCGAAAGATCAAGTACTTGCTTTGGAGCATAGTCGAGGAGAAAAGTTGTCGCGGACTGTCGGAGATCAATGAAAAGTTTCTAGGTATTGACAGGAGGTCATTGATCAAGGGGGAGCATCGCAAGAGTCAAGAGAACTCGTGGAAGTCTGACTACTCAGTAGGGAGTGCGTAGAGAGTCTTGGACAGAAGTTAAAGCAACTTGACAGAGTAAGTTGCAATAACATCTTACTGTTACACATTGTTTTAGAACAGGCTAAGTCTGTGAATTGTAGCTATCTATTACTAGAATGTGTAGACAGTGTGAGCAAGTCTGTGGGATCAGACTGTGTAGATAATTTGTGTGATCAGATTGAGCACAAATTTGGACTAGGTTAGAAGTAGAGGTTAAACTAGCGTTGGCTAAGTTTTGGATCCTTTGTATTTGAACCGAGATAGTGAAATCTTGAGGTCCGAGAGAAGTCCTCTCCAAACGTTGGTAGTTGCCGAACTGGGTAATCAAAGCTTGTGCGTTCATCAGGTTCGGCCGAAGCAAAGAAATTCCGCAAAGTGACCAAGAGGTTTCTATAGCAACCCCCTGTAACCTGTCCCTAGCAGTGCGCACAATTTCAAATTTACTCTAAGTCACTTGGTGAATCTGATTTGTAAGCTCAAGAACATGTTTCTACACTTAGAAACACTTTATATCAGCTTTATAATGATCATGTGGAAATATGCATGCATGGGAGTTTGGGAATCATTAGAGGTGCTAGGAGATGATGACGATGGTCCTTCCAATGTTACCAACATAGTTTGTAAAGGAATAATTAGTGAAAGACGAAAGTTTGATGATCATATTAGAGGTTCTAATGCTTCTGAATACTCAAAATCAGAACTTGACACATACTTAGAAAATAGAATTTGTGTTGGGCATACAAATGATGATTTTGATCCATTGGGGCAACGGTTTGAAGTTTTGGATTTTATCAAAATTAATATTTTTAACTTGTTTACTAATTCTAATCCAAACCCCCCCCCCCCCCCCGAACCCATCAGGATTTGAACCTACTTTAAATTTCTATAACTTTTGTGGTCTCTGAATCTACTTTCAATGTTAGTAGTCGTGTTATTGATTTGTACATTGCTTCTCTTGGAGTTGGCTGATGAATGATTTTTTTTTTTTACACTTTTAGGCTCCATTTCTTATGGATTTCGGGTCATTTGCATACGGCATATGTTGGTTTCATGCCTTCTTTCGTCAAAGATCCTGTGAATAAAATGTGTAAGTGACGCGCCGTCATACGTACCAAATTAATTATTTTATTTTCCTACAAGACATTAGTGGAATGGCAAGCATAGTCGATTCCACAGTGTTGGCCTTTAAGAGTGGAATGGCAAGCTCGTTCGACAATTTCCTTTAAGCGTGATTGGCCTCCCTTCAGTGTTGGGATTCTTTTATGATCCGCTTTCGGGAATATTACGACTATGGAGCTATCCTTCACGCGCCACGAACAAGCTCCTCGAACTTTGTGTACATTTCATTATCCCCAGGAAAACACCCACGAGGAGTTGAACTCAAAACACAACGTGAAGTGTGTGGTATGCAGGTTTCGTTTAATGTGTCCAGTAAAGAGAAAAGTTTCTCTTTTATATGCAGCGGAGCTTTAATGCTCCAAGCATCGCCTCACTTTGAGCCCAAGCGCGCCTCATTGAGGCGTTGCCTAAGGGCTGTTCAAAACCATTAAATAGATTCAAGGGTCACCTCAACTTAGAGCTAATTGATGACTTACATCAGGCGAGGCCTCATACTGGGTCAGGCATCACCTGAGTGCTCATAAATGCTAGTAAAAGTCATTTATTCAACTCAGACGTCGGTTAAAGCTTATGAGCCAGGAAACGTCTCACTCTTAGGCATGACCACAACTTAGTCTAGGTGACTCCTCGACCCAAACATCAACTCAACTTGGTTCAAGGCAACGCCTAGGTCCTTAAAGGACCTCCAATGTCCTTAAAGACTTCTCAGGCGTCCATCACTTAAATCCCAATTCCAGGCGAGCCTCAACCTTCAGACGTATCTTTATGAGGAATTTGTTCTTTTGGCCGAATAAGAAAGACACAAATAATTTGTTCACCCAATGCGACAACTTTCCTATGTCCATGAAGGATACTCAGATTCTCAAGGCTTCACTATATCTGTTAGAGTAAAATGGATTCCAAATCTGAGCCACGCTCTAGTTTAACCACTACTTCTAACCTAGCTGCACCTTAACTCAATCTGATCACATAGATTAGCTCGCAGTCTGATCCCACAGACTCACTTTGTGCTACCTACACACTTCCAGTAAAGAACAGCTATAGATCTGACTCACAGACTTAGCCTATTCTAGTGCAATGTGAGTAGACGGAATGTTGTAACGCACTCTATACTAGAGTTGTTGTAACTTCAGTCGACAACTATTCTAGCACTCTCTGCCAAATAGTTGCACACTCCCTGAGTTCAGCAAAACTCAGACCTTGCTCCCCCTCGATCAATGACCATCTGTCAATATCGGGCAGCAACGATCAGCTCTCCAACAGCCTGCAACCCAACATGCTTGCAGCCGTTCTCTGAAGCTACTGTGTAATCCTTCAGCGAGCCCCGGTCTAGTTGAGTTCTGCGGATCAACACTAGACCAAACTCAACGAGGACTGATCTCCTCTGCGCACGACACAACTCTATATCTCTGCCTTCTGCGATTCTCTAGTTGTGTGTTCTTCTACTTTGACTGATTCTGGGTGTCTGATTGATCTGCCTCTACGCTCTTCTTATAGATTTATCAATCACGGCTTTTATAAATCCAATCCTTGGACTGCAGGAATCTTCTTCTGGATGACGTTTTGATTTCCTCTGACAGCGTGATGACAACTGCATATCACTTGATGACGTTTGCACATCTCTCTGAGCTCTTGCGATATCGGCGGCATCTTGCCGGACTCTCTTCATACATCTTCAAGATGATCGGTCATTATGCTATAGCTTCAAATCACCACAGGTTGCTGTAGCAGAATCTGTCTTTTGCCTTTTTCCCAGTTTGCTTCAGCTCTTGTGGTCCACAAGGTGCTATAGCAAATTCTTCTGTTGTGGCTGTACTTCGTTGTTGTTTTGTCAGTCTTCAGATTGTGCTCCAGTTGGAAACCTTCTGAGGGTGCTGTAGCAGAATCTTGTGATGTTTTGTCAAGGATGCCATACCTCAACAATCTCCCCCTTGGCATTTTGACAAAACTTCCAAAAGCATCATTATCTTCAAATTGTTTTATCGAAGACGATCTTGATCCAGGGAATATTCTAATCTGCATTAGGATACTTCCCTTGCTCCGTTCTCCAAATCTGGACAATTGTAGATCACTCGATAATTATGTTCTCAGGATGCTCCAGCTCTTCTGCTACACAGGCTGTTGTAGCAACCCCTTGTGCACTTCAGCTTGTTCACTCTAGAGGGTTTTTTCAATTGAATTTCATTACCTTAACAATCTCCCCTTTGGCATTTTTGATAAAACCTGATGTACACCGATGTCGTATGCTGCGCCTGAGCTTCTTATTGAGCCTTCGATCTGTGGCTAATAGCTACCTATTACAAAAGTTCAGTTCATCAGTTTTTCTTCTCCCCCCCCCCTCCTTTTTGTCACAAATGACAAAGGGGACGTTCATAATAAAATCATAATTATGGGGAGGGAAGCTTCCTCAGCGGCTGGATACTCCAAGTCCCGGAACAAGCCTCTTTGAGCAACTCGATATTATGAACATGCTTCTTTTGCTGCAGCGGGTTGCTGACTATTCGACCATCTTTGTTGGTTGTTTCTCCATCCATACTTGCACTGGTCTTTGACTCCACCGCTTTTCAACTCTGTTGTGTCCTGCCACTCTCACTTTCCTTTCTGCATTGTGCGATTGTCCCACCTGATCATCTCAGCCAGTGTCTTTTGCAATCCTCATTCTCCAGTTGTTGTCTCTCCAACGTATCTGTCTTTTCTACGCACAACTGGGTATTGGTAGTCCTTCTTTGACTTTGCTGAATTGAAAGATGCTTGCCTGTCAAGTTCAATCTTTGGCTTCTGCCGACAGTGTCTAACCGTGGTTGATCTCTAAAGTCTCCAATGCTTGTTCAGGGTTGGGCACCTTATTTGGATGTGACCCTCCTGATCACAAAAATAGCATATGTGGCTTTGCTTCTCGGCTTCTTTTCTACTGCAGGTGGTTGGTATAGAGGTTGTTGTAGCATCCTGTTTTTCACTTCTCAGGGTTGTTCTTCACCATATTCCCATAAGCTCCTTCTTCTGCAGCTTTGACAAATACCGTATTCCTAAATTTTCGTCACCCGTATATCCAAGGCCATCATGTCCTCCTTCATATCTTTGGCAAGCCAGAATTTCGTCAAGAATGTTTGAGTCAGGGTTGAGCATCTTTGTTGTCTTCTATAGCAGGTTGAGTTCTTTCTTCTCAGTAGTTGACTTTTCTTCTTGATGAGTGGCTTGGTCTGTGAGGGATGAGATTGTATTCAACAACTCTTCTCGTTCCTCCTCTAGACAAGAAATTTTGTCTGTCAGGTTTTTGTTGACCTCAATGGCTTCTTGGCAATTCTGAATTAGGATGCTTAGGTTCTTTGGTAAGTCTTCCTCCGTGAACTCTTCATCCTCACTGCCCGACTCCTCAATTCCATAAATAAGCTCATCTTTCATTGATTCTTTCGGATTACGTTTGGCTACAGTGGTTAGGACAATGTAATTTTCCTCCTCATTCTCCTCTCAGTCTCCATCACTTCATTTTGCTATGACGGAGTTGCTGCTCTTCTTCTGGTTGCTTGGGCAGTCAGCTTCACGTTGCCCATACCGTTCGCAGCCCCAGCATTGTGGACCTTTCCTCCTCTTCTGCTTGTCTTCATTGTCTTGGCCAGGCTCTTTTCCTCTCCTCAGATAGTTTCCTCCTCTTTTGGGTTGGTTTCTGAAGTTGGATGTTTGCCCAGCCTTCAAATTCACCTTCTTTATGAACTTATTGAGGTACTTCACTAACAGGCCGATCTGATCTTCTGTTGAAGTTTTCTCCTTCTCAGCTTCAGCCTTTAATCCGACACTTTTGCTTCGTGCTGGAGGTTCATCCTTGACCAACTTCATTTCAAACTGCTTGAGGGATCCGATCAACTCTTCCATCCGCATATTCTTGATGTCTTGAGCTTCTTCAATGGTTGTCACCTTCATATCAAATCTGGTGGGTAGTGACCTGAGTACTTTTCTGATAAGCTTCTCTTCTGGTATAGGCTCGCCGAGGGCATGTGCCTCATTGGATAGGTCGCAGAGCTTGACGTTGAACTCGGTGATGGTGTCATCTTCTAGCATCCTCAAGCTCTCGAACTGAGAAGTGATCATCTGCATTCTTGCGGTCTTCACCTTGTATGTCCCTTTATGAGCTGTCTGGAGGATCTCCCAGGCTTGCTTGGAAACTTCACAATTGGAGATTAGCCTGAAGTTATTGGCGTCCACAGCGGCAAAAATTGCGTTCAGGGCTTTGGAATTTTTGGTTGCTACTGCTTCCTGTTTAGCCGTCCATATCTTCTCCGGTCTCTTCTGTGCAATTCTTTTGTCATCAGTGATCAGGGGGGTGACCATTAACAGACTACTGCTCTCCAGGTCTTTGCGGAGTTTGTTCTTCTGAAAGATTAAGAAAGACACAAATAATTTGTTCACCCAATTCGGCAACTTGCCTACGTCTGGGGAGAATACTCTGATCCTTAAGGCTTCACTATATCTGTTAGAGTACAAATGGATTCCAAAACTAAGCCTAGTTTAACCACTACTTCTAACCTAGCTCCACCTTAGTTCAATCTAATCACACAGAATAGCTCGCAGTCTGATACCATTGACTCGCTTCGTGCTACCTACACACTTCCAAAAAAGAAGCCTCATAGACTTAGCCTATTCTACTACAATGTGAGTAGACGAAATGTAGTAGCACACTCTGTACTAGTGTTACTATAACTTTAGTGGACGTCTGTTCTAGCCCTTTTTGCCAAACAATTGCATAATCTTTGAGTTCTGCAAAACTCAGACCTTGCCCCCCTCGATCAATGACCGTCTGTCAATATCAGGTAGCAGCGATCAGCTCTCCAATAGCTTGAACCCAACTTGCTTGCAGCCGTTCTCAGAAGCTACTGTGTAATCCTTCAACGAGCCACGCTCCAGTTGAATTTTGCGAATTAACACTATACCAAACTCAATGAGTACTGATCTCCTCTGCGCACGACGCAACTATGTATCTCTCTGCCTTCTACGATTCTCTAGTTGTGTGTTCTTCTACTTTGATTGGTTTTGGGTGTCTGATTGATCTGCCTCTACGCTCTTCTTATAGATTTATCAATCACAACTTTTTAGAAATCTAATCCTTGGACGGCAGGAATCTTCTTCTGGATTTTTGGGAAGTTGTTGAAGATTTTGATTTTTAAATCGGAATTTAGAAACCTTATCTTTTTGAGTTCCTCTGACCGCGTGATGACAACTGCATATCACTTGATGACGTTTGCACATCTCCCTGAGCTCTTGCGATACCGGCAGCATCTTACCGGACTCTCTCCGTACAGCTTCAAGATGATCGGTCATTATGTTCTAGCTTCAAATCACCACGGATTGCTGTACCAGAATCTGTCTCTTGCCTTTTGCCCAGTTTGCTTCAGCTCTTGTGGTCCACAGAGTGCTGTAGCAGATTCTTGTGTTGTGTTGTTGTACTTTGTTGTTGTTTTGTCAGTCTTCTGATTGTGCTCCAGCTGCAAATCTTCAGGGAGTGCTGTAGCAGAATCTTAAGTTGTTTTACCAAGGATTCCATACCTCAACATATTTCTAATAGAGCCAAATTCAAGCTTTTAAAAATGTTTTTTGTGCTTTTTCGGCTAAGCGTCATCTAATGTGTATACATATGACGCATTTAATGTCCAAGCGTCGTCTTAAATACAAACTTTAAACGGCATTTGTAAAAAAAAATATCGTCTCAAATACATAGGTTAGGAAAACTTTTTCTCAATGCCATCGATTTAAAGTTTTGTTCCTCATCTGCCATCTTTTTCAAGTTTGTTTCCGAAATGTCATAGTTTTCACAAACCGCTACTCCCAGTAGCAGGTTGTGCCTCTGTCAGCACTGATGTATTTTTTTCCCACAAACCGCTACTGGGAGTAGCTGTTTGACTATAAATATGGACAAACCGCTACTCCCAATAGCGGTTTGTGGGAAAACCTAAGTTCTACAAAGTCACAAACCGCTACTCCCAGTAGCGTTTTGTCACAATTCATGACACATCAGCGCCATATCAGCGCTGATATGTGCTATGAAAATTAAAATTATTGACAAACTGCTATTAAGAGTAGTGGTTTGTCAATATTGTGGCATTTCGGAAACAAACTTCAAAATGATGAGAAACGAAACTTTCAATTTGTGGAATTCAAAATAAAATTTCATAGGTTAGAGGGCGTTTGAATTAAAGGGCGGGTTTCTCGAAAGCTTGTGGGGTATTTGCCCTCTTTAAGAATGAAAATTGTGCAACTAATTTAACCGGCCAAAATGATTTTCCCACAATAAAAAAATTGTTACATGAAGAGCTTATTAATGCATTAGAAAGTGAAACACATAGATGAGTTTGAAAGAAACATAAAATAGAGAGACCTCCGTCCCCTTATCAAGGAATTAAGCCCGCTCGCCTTTGATCAATAGTAAATTTATATAAATTGGAGACTTGTTGATAGATTATATTACAAGCCACTTGGTACCAAACTTTGACGACCCTTCCATCCAAAAGGTTTCTTCCGGTGTGTAATAATAATAATAATGAATAAATAATGGGACTGCTTACCTAAGCCATTATGATCCATCCAACTGCTCTACACATATCTTGTTATTGTTGTTGTTCAACAAACTTAGAAATTACCTTCTTCTTCCCATTCAAGAAAAAATCACTATCAAACTTCAAGAAACGACTTCCACCTAATTGCAGCCAATCCTCCTAACTAAATAACAGAAATACACGCACCTTCTCTTTTCATCAGCTTGTGTATTATATTCTTTTACGTCGGACCACCTAATTCTTAGATATCGAAACTTCTAGTATATACCATTACATTACATTACAGGTGAGGAAAGATTGCCATTCACAAGGCTTTTTGTTTGCTCCATTACAACAGCTTTGCAGATCATGGAACCAAGTTTGATCCTAAATAAAGTTTTAACACATTATCATGTCACACAACCTCATCTGCATTATGTATAGCTGCTCTTTGCAAGAGTTATATGTATGTTATAATTGGACGCACCAACCTTCTCGCCAAATCAGATACATATATATTCTGCATGTCGTCTCAAAATCACGCATTAAAAACAAAACTGTTTGCGTTCATTGTACATATCAAGAGGTTTATTTTTAAAGTGATTGTTTATAAACTTACTTGCATTCCATTGAGCTAAGCAAATTGTGAAATATTCCCTAACCATCTACCAAGAGAGAATGAACTGTGCGATTCATTATTTTTTAAAAAAATGAATAGATAAAACCAGAGTAAAGAGGAGTTTCTTCTTCAAACATTTTTGGCTTCCCTTTGCTGCTCAGATCTTTGGTCAATTACTTCCCAGTATGCAACAACTCAGCAAGTTTTCTTCTTATACCATTTCGTCGAAATTTCTTGTGTCTTTAACTATCACCAAGATCTTGAAAAAAAAAAATCAAAAAGTGTGCAAACTCGAAAATACCCGGATTTAGAACTTCAAGGAGAACTAGTGGAGTTGTAGTTGTGTGGTTTTCATTTAGTGTCCAAATAAAGAGAAAGCTTCTCTCTAATTTAGTGTCCCTAAGTGCTCTTTAATGCTCTTAAAAATCATTTTATCACTCAAGCATCGCCTCAAGACAAAGCATAGGACGACGCCTCAATTTTAAATATCATTAAATGTACTAATGTTACTCAGGCGCCGCCTAAACATTAAGTTCCAGACGACGCCTCAACCTTAAATGTCATTAAAGATAACTAATGGCTGCTCATGTGTCACATCACTTAAGCTCAAATCTCAGGCAACGCCTGAGGCTTCAAGATATGTATAAATTTATATTTTATCCACTTCGAAGCAATGTGTGATATTTACACATTGCTTGTATTTCTACTTCACATGGTTCAGTGTTCGTTTCCAATATTGTAGACCAATATTTGAGCATCAATATCTCGTTCAATTTAACTTGAATTTTAGCATATGAGTATCAATTATATACCTTTCAGCTCAATATATTTAATTATAATTAATTCCATTAATGTTCTTCATCCTCAATTTTAACTTACAAAATGAGATCACACCATCGTTTTCTTCAAAATTATCACACATTTTTCTAATGGTAATTTATACTGGATTTATAAAATTATGATTCAAACGTCCGTATTTTTTTTATTATCAAAATGGAGTTATAATCTAGTTGAGCTAGCGCGCGGATAGAGGAGTCCTAAATCGAGAACCATGATTCACAAGTATGGTATTTTGTGTTAAAATGGGGTTATAATGTAATTGTATTAGCGAAATTATACACATACACTTCCATTGATGGTTATTCATTTGGGATTGAAGATCAATTTTATGTTTAGAATCCAAGAAATGGGGGAGGGATAGGGGAGTGGCTTCTTAACCTAAAGAGTATATAATTGTCCTTTGTTGTGTTTAGGGTGGCAGGTTATAGTTCTTTGGTAGTCAGGGTTGTTTCTGTTATTATGCTGGTAAAGGCTGTTTTCACATGTAATCATGAACATAGTATTTCTAAAAATAAAAAAGAAGAATACAACACCCCACTTTACTTGTCATAGTTTAGATTAGCACCATCATTTTTAGATAACAGAAACAAAAACGCCTGAAATGATTATATATACTGAGATTTGATTGTGAATGTAGCCTCATTTTTCATCTTCAGGGAAGAATTCAGAAGAGAACTACCAAAGTAGCTAGTACCTCTAAGTCCGTTTCAAAAATATATCTTTTTCAGTTTTTTAAATTAAAGCCCGGTCACTGTATTATTGCTTAGATTAAATTGTATGTAACTAAATTTATGAAAAATAATTGTTTCAACACTTGAGCTTTTTGATAATCATCCTCACCTAGAAATTTCGGGCTTAGGACATGTTAAATTATCTTATTTACACTATTTATTAGTTGACATCACACATGTAAGCAATTTGTAATGTGTATTGTAAGTCAAAAATTAAGTGATCTAATTTATTAATATTTCAGGCTAAATAGTATACTCATGGTGGATAATGTTGCATGTAAATTGCAAATTGTGTGTAATTAATAAAAGAAATAAATATTAAAATTAAATAAATCAGCAAATTTAGAGTAAGGAGAAGTCGAGACTTGTTAGATGATCTTTTTAAAGCGTTATTGGGCCCTTTCGGTGTTGGAATCCTTGGCCAGCCACTTCCCATGATACAATGACTCAACGTTTTTTCTCATTGCAATAAAGAATTGCTCGTCGAACTATCTTATGTCTTCAATTATCAACAGGACTTGAAAAAAAACTTGAAAATGCCGGCTAGAACTTCAGGGGAGGACTGCTGGAGAGGGTTTGTGAGTTTTCGATTAGTGTCCAAATGAAGAGAAAGCTTCTCTTTATATAGGCTTCGAGTAGTAACGCCTCAGACATCGTGTGACTTGTAAGTCATGTGACGCCTAATAAAAGTCATTCAATCACTCAGGCTTCGCCTCAACATTGAGCCTTAGGCAACACCTCAACTTTAAATGTCATGAAATGTATTAATGTCACGCAGACGTCAGCGCAACATTAAGCCTCAGCAACGCCTCAACCCTCAAACTTAAATGTCATGAAACGTAATGGTCACTCAGGCGTCGCCGTACTTTAGCTAATAGCTCAGGCATTGCTTCCAATTTACGTTGAGGCATCGCCTCAACTATATGATCAAAATTAATAGTTTGAATATAAGTAAGTGCAAAAGGTCTTATCAACCATTCGCATCATGCGCACCCGCGCGTAGAAAGAACCTCCTTGGTTAACATTTTACGAAGGAGGTAGAATGAGTTTATATATAAATTTACATTCTATCCATGTTCCAAATAATGTGGGATACTTGCACATTACTTGTATTTTTACTGATCAAGTGTTTTATTCTTAAGGCACTCACATTTTCACTATCTTATACCACTCTTTGAGCTTCAATATCTCATTTAATTTAACTTGAATTTTAGCTTATGAATAATCAGTTTTATATCTCTCAACTGGAGATATTTAATTATGATTAATTTAATTAAATGCGAAGTGTATTCCACCTTCAATTTTAGTACACAAAATGGGATCGCACCTTTCGAATATGTTTGAAAAAATGATGACGCAAGTATACCAAATGTATTGTTGTCCTAACAACTATAAGTGGGATTATAAAGAATTTGATAGAGAATCCATTCCTATAGATTATATATTTGATCGAGGAAGGATGTGGTAGTGGAAGTACAAGTCATCAAACAAAGTGATGCTAAGTTGTTCCGGTTAGGTCTCTTCTACTGCTTTATCCTCTGGGACTGCAAGAAGCATTCTTGAAAAGGAAAATAAAAAAGTTGGGGTAAAGCCTTTTGATTATTTGGTCGTGGTGCCATCAGTTTTTGTTATTTGCCTCTCCTCTCCATATACACTATGCCTATATGTTGAGGTACATTCATACAGCACTATAATAATAAATAAAAACTGTCCATTTTCATTAGCTTAAACTCATCTTATCATACAAAGTTAGTTAAAGTAGGAGCTTATATGAGCTGTAATCCAAACTACAAATTCTGGTCAAGTCTTTCTACCGACGACCCTTTGCTCGATTTGTCAAAGGTTTGAATGAGAAGACCAACTAGTACAAAACGGCGTCGTTTGCAGATGGCACCATTTAGCTGCCTGCTTGGAATCCGCAACTTTGTATCCCTTCAATACCACATGAACTCTAATCTCAATTCAACTTAAACATTTATGAGGCTCATGTTGCACCTTGAATTTTGATGAGCTCAGTTGAATCTTGTACCTCTTGAATTACAAATCTAAATATGTAAAGTTTGAAATTATAATGTAATAATATAAGTTAATTCGTCTATACCAAGTTTCGTTAGATCACTTGAACTCAAAAGTATCATAGTTTTTAAAAGAACTTTAGGATGCGCTAACATGAAGTATAGTGGCAACGGCGAATAATTAAATTAAATTAGTCATACAATGATTTGAATCCAATCATCAGATCGCATTACTATATATAGTTTGAAACAACAGTTTAACTATGGCTTTCTCGTGAGAGGATCGTGACAATGTCAACCCAGAAATGCAGCGATGGTTACTCATATTGAAATTACCAGCGCTGCTGGTGACTTATATCAGCAGGTTGCTATAGCAACCTTTCGGTCACGTCGCGGAATTGTCTTAACTTCAACCGAACCTGAAAAACACAAGCAATTTGTTCATCCAGTTCGGCAACTGCTAGTTGAACCATTTCTTCTAACCTAGCTTGAATCTACATCACACAGACTAGACTCTACTGTCTACACACTTCCAGTAATAGATAGTTACATACATGAACTCACAGACCCAGCCTATACTATTACAATGTGTAACAGGATGATACAGCAACTTACAGGTCAAGCTGTTGTAGCTTCTGTCCACGACTCAACACGCACTCTCTGCTGTGACGTCGGACTTCCACGAGTACTCCAGACTCTGGCAATTGCTCCCTCTCGATCAATGACCTCCAGCCAGTATCAGGGAACTCGGCTTTGATCTTAAATAGTTTGCGACAACTCCTCTTCTCAACTCTGCTTCAAAGCTTGCACTTGATCTATCAATGAGTCAGCGCTCCAATTGAGTTTTTTCGATCAAGCGTAGATCAGACTACTCTAGTCTTGATCTCCTCTCAGCCACACATTCACAAATCAACGCTCAAGCCTTTAGCCTTCCGTTCTAGTCTTCTGCGTCTATCTCTCTCTCAGTGTGTATATGTTGTTGATGTAATGCCCTTCCTTATATAGCAGTAGACATTGACTAACCATAGGACTACTAATCCTTTGGAATCGTAGAACTTTGCACAAGGGAATCTTCTCCAAGATTCCTGAGGATTTTTTAGGTTGATTTCCAAAAACCAATTTAGAAATTGATCTTGTTCCGACAACTGAACAAGGACTCCTGATTAATCACGGTTGTCCAGGCGACTCTCGGACAAGTTGCGACGCAGGCACTTGCCCTCCTCCGGATACTCTTCGAGCAACTCCATATTGACCGGCTTTTGCTCCAGCTCTGAGTCTTCACGACATGTTATAGCATCTCCTGGTAGATGTTTGCTGACCTCAGATAGCTTGCAAAACTTGCTCCAGCTTCTGTTGTAAACGGGTTGTATGACATTTTCTCGCCGTTAATTTGTTTTGTCAATTCCGGTGACATCCTCCCGCTTCTAACTCCAACAGGAAGCTGTAGCACCTTCTAGCATCTTCTTGGGATTGTTTTGTCAATAATGTAATTACCTTAACACATATGGTGTATGAAATTCAAATAAGACATTCAACCAGAAAAATATATACATGGGCTGTCGTAGAAATATCAAAAATCTTATTAACTACATGAGTTTCTATTACTTAAGTTGAACTTAATGAAATATAAAAAGTTGTAATTGAAGTGGGAATAATATAAACTAAAAGTGATATCTATTACAAAGAAAAAAGATTTTGAATTAATTGACCCATAAAGAATATAAATGAACTTCCGTGTGACGCGAAAAGAACACACCTTATAGTATAAAATATTATTTGGGGCAGAAGGAAACACCATCATGTTTATGCCGCATAAGGTTGATTTACAATGAAAAATGAAGTTATAGAGATATCATCACAACAATAATGGTCGAATAAAATTGGTGAATGAAGCGAAAATAGATGGACTCTTCCAACTTAATTGTGGTTTGCAATATGCAGCCTTGCAATGTGAACATACGAAACTATTTGTTACGGATATGACATCTATGACAAAGCCGAACGAAAGAGGCCGAGCGGAAGAAGATGTTACATCATCTTATGGTACCAGGACCTGGTATATGCAAATGAAGACTGGCAAAACAAAAGAGCCAGAAGAAGCTCTAGTATCGTGTGACGATTGAAGCTGGTACATATGATCAGAAGGGATCAAGACAAGAACTAGAAGAGACTGTAGCATTCCCTGAAGATTCATGGCTAAAGCGTCAAGAGAGTATCTTTGTAGCCATTCAATCCGGAGGAGCTCAGAGGATGTCCGGGTGATTGCTTTCGGCGTAGCAACGGTCAGAGAGAGTCTCAGTTGATCAAAGATCTTCAGTAGAGGATCGGATGAAGACAAACAAGATTTGTTTCTAAATTCCGATTTAGGAAACTAAATCTCAACAACTTGCAAGAATGTAGGAGAAGATTCGGGATTCCTAATAGAATTAGGATTTCTAAGTTCGTTCGGTTCTGCGACTATATATATATGGGAGTGCAACACTCAGCATATCTATTGAAGATTGAATCAAGTACACACACACAAAAATATCAGAGTCCGCGGAAGCAGAGAGTGATGGAGAGTTGATTGTGTTAGAGTAGAAGAGTGATCACGACTGAAGAAGTCTGATCCTACACCAATTTGAGGGAGTTAACTATAGCGGAACCTCCTTGACAGACCGAACGACCGTGTGAAAGAAAGAAGCGGAGTGTGACTTGAGCAGGCTGTCTGAGCGTGCTCCTGAATAGTAATGGGAGGTCATTGATCGAGGGAGCAGCGCAGAGTGTCCGACTAAATCAGCAGAAAGTTGATAGAAGAGTCATCGACAAAAGCCTCAGTAACTTGGCGGAAGAAGTTGCTGCAGCATAATCTACGAATAGTGGTGTGGCAGAATATATGAATAGGAAAAGACGTTGAATGGAACTCCTCGGCAGAATGGTGTGGCAGAGCGTATGAATAGGACTCTGAATGAACGTTCTAGAAGTATGAGACTGAAATCTGGACTTCCAAAAATATTTTAGGCAAAAGTAGATAACACTGCAACTTTTCTAATTAACCGAGGACCATCAAGTGTGTTGGATAATGGGATTCTTCAAGAAGCTTGGAGTGTAAGGAGTTCAATTTATCTTTTCTGCGTATTTTTGTATGTGTGGCATATGTTCATATTGCTGATGCTGAGATAAGCAAATTAGACGTAAAGTCCGTCAAATGCGTATTCATTGGATATGGTGGTGATGACTTCGGATATCGGTTTTGGGATGATAAAAATAGGAAGATTATTCGTAGTCGAGATGTTGTGTTCAATGAGCACGTACTATACAAGGATTTGACAAGTGCATCAGAATCAGGCAGCTCAGAAACTGAGGTAGTAGAGTTGGATATTTCTAACTCGGGTGGGAGCGTGGTAATTTCAGATGATCATGAGGTTGAAGAAGAGGAACAACCATGCACACCAAAACCACAGCTGCAGAGATCTAGTAAAGACATTATTCCACTTGTCAAGTATTCATCATCTAATTATTATTTGTGATTGACTGATTGTGGTGAGTCAGAGTGTTATGTAGAGGCATTTCAAGGCAAACATGCGAGCAAGTGGAGGCTTGCAATGGATAATGAGATGGAGTCGTTAATGACCAATGAGACTTGGGAATTAGCTAAGCTTTCAAAGGACAAGAAGACATTGCATTATAAATGGGTTTACAGAATCAAAGAAGAGGTAGATGTAAGTAAACGCTATAAGGCAAGGCTGGTTTTGAAAGGATATTAACAGAACTACGGTATTGATTATACTGATGTTTTCACTCCTGCTGTTAAGATGACTACTATACGTCTTGTGTTGAGTATGGTTGCAGTGGAAAATCTTTAGTTATAATAGTTGGACGTAAAATTAACATTTTTCCATGGAGATTTGGAGGAGGAAATCTGTATGAAGCAACCAGAAGGCTATGTGTCAGAGGGTAGCGGAACACTAGTCTGCTAGTTGAAGAAGAGCTTGTATGTTTTGAAACAAGCTCCTAGACAAAGGTACAAAAAGTTTGATGGATACATGCGTGAAATTGAGTAAGTAAGACGTGAAGCTAACCAGTATTGTTACTTGAAGAAGCTTGACAACAGTTATATTATTTTGCTGCTATTTGTTGATGACATGTTGATAACAGGACCTAGTGCTTTGGAAGTGAGCAAGTTGAAAAACTGGTTGTCAAAGAGATTTGTCATGAAAGATCTTGGATATGCGAAGCAAATTCTAGGTATGAAAATTGATCGTGATACAAAAGTTATTTCTTTCATAGGCTAAGTATGTCAGAAAGGTGTTAGAGAGGTTTAGCATGCAAGATGCAAAACCGACTAAAGTTCCATTATGTAGTCAGTTCTCATTATATAACAAGGATTCACCTAAATTAGAAAGAACGTGAATACATGCAGATGATTTCATACGCTTTAGTAATTGGCAGTTTGATGTATGCAATGGTGTGTACTAGGCCAGACATTGCACATGCGGTGGAAATAGTGAGTCGGTTCATGAGCTGTCGCAGAACATTGGGAAATCCATGCGGTGGGAAATCCAGACATAATTGAGTCGGTTCATGGGAAATCCAGACAGAAAACATTGGGAAGCTGTAAAATGGATTCTAAGTTACTTAAAGGGGACCACTGATCATGCCTTGTGTCTTGGAGGCAAGGAAATTGAGTTAGCAAGATATGTCGATGCAGATTTAGCTTCGAGTGATATGGACAAGAGAAGAAGTACAACTAGATATGTATTTACATTGGGTGGTACTACTCTCTCTTGGGCTTCAAAGTTACAGAAGAATGTTTCATCATCTACAGCTGAGGCTGAGTATGTTGCAGTGACTGAGGATAGAAAGGAGATGGAATGTGAAATTTGTTGCGCGCTGCTGGTGTTGAGTTGTTGTAGCACTCTCTGTATCACTTTGCGGAATTTATTTCTCTGGCCGAACATGAAAGACACCAAACAATTTGTTCACCCAGTTCGGCAACTGCCTACGTCTGGGGAGGACAACTCCAGGTCCTCAAGGTTTCACTATACGCGGTTATAGTACAATGGATTCCAGAAACTCAGCCAACGCTAGTTTCAACCACTACTTCTAACCTAGTCACCTTAGCTCACTCTGATCACACAAATTAGCTCGCAGCCTGATCACACAGACTCACTTCGTCCTACCTACACAATTATAGTAAAGAACAGCTACAGACCTGATGCATAGACTTAGTCTATCCTATTACAATGTGTAGTAGACGACAGAATTGCTGTAACTTCTGTCGGTGACTTCTCCAGCACCCTCTACCAAGCCATCGGACTCTCACTGAGTTCTTCCAACTCAGATAATGCTCCCCCTTGATCAATGCCCACTGGTCACTATCAAGGAGAGACGTTCAACTCTCTAACAGCCTGTGACACCACCTGTCCGCAGTTGTTCTCCGAAGCAAGTGATTGATCCTTCAGTGAGCCACGCTCCAGTTGAGTTCTATGGAGCAATGTTAGATCAAACTTAGCAAGTTCCGATCTCCTTTGCGCTCAACATAACTCTGTCACTTCAACCTTCTGCTATTATCTCGCGTTTTGTGTATTCTCTGCCTTCAGGTTTGTGTTTAATTGCTCTGCCTATGCATTGCTCTTATAGTTTCATCAATGGTCAGCGCCGGAACTCTAGATGCCTTAGGATTCGTAGCGCAACACAACATCTTTTGAATCTTCTTCTAGAGCGCAACAAAGATGACTTGCGGAGTTGTTGAGATTTGATTTCCTAAATCAGAATTTAGAAACTTTATCTTTCTAGATCACTTCCGACCACATGATTACGTCTGCGGATCACTTCGTTTGCAAAACTCTTTGAACCTCTACAACACCAGTAGAACCTCTCTGGACTCTCTCCGTGCAACTTCAAAATGACTGGTCATTATGCTATAGCTTCAAATCATCACGGGTTGCTATAGCAGTTTCTGTCATTTGTTCTTTGT
The DNA here is from genome assembly GCA_963678935.1 of Umbilicus rupestris. NCBI lineage: Eukaryota > Viridiplantae > Streptophyta > Magnoliopsida > Saxifragales > Crassulaceae > Umbilicus > Umbilicus rupestris. The sequence continues at coordinate 5,873,403 of OY787628.1, read as the reverse complement.
CTTGATCCCAGGTTGCCTCAACTTTCGTGGTCCACAGAGTGCTATAGCACTGTCTTGTGATTTGTTGTTGTACTTTATTGTTGTTTTGTCAGTCTTCAGATTGTGCTCCAGCTTCAATCTTTAGGAAGTGTTGTAGCATCTTTTTGTGTTGATTAGGATATCTTACCTCAACAGAATGGTTACATAATTTCTTACGTGAATTGAAAGAAAAAGGAGAATAATATTCTCTACGGTGATAGTTAGAGTGCCATCCACTTGGTTACAAATCCCGTGTTTCATACAAGGACTTAATACATTGAGTTAAAATATCACTACATACGTCATCTTCTAGGTAGAAATATTTTGCAGTGAATGATATTAATGGAAGAAAGAATCATGTTGACATGTTGGCTAAGGCTGTGACCTTAGAAAAGTTGAATCTATGTATGGTTTCAACTTGCCTTGTTACCTGAGTTGAAGGCTTGGCACTACCAGTATTTATGGGATGATGTAGAAGAAGAATTAAGACGATTACCGTTAAAATTAGTCTCTAGGTGGGAGATTGTTGAATTATATAGACCAATGTTGAGCTAACTCGAATTTCAAGCCGAATAAAGATTTGGGTTTGCACATGTCATCCTATATAAACATGTTTATCATATTGTAATCGATCATCTTATTGAAAATAGTGAAACACATCTCTGTCTTGATAATGCCCCAGACGAATTCTGTGACAAATTAGGTAACAAATTCTTTCATTCTTTTGTTTACTTTTCGTACATTACTGCTTGTAGATCCTAACAAGACGTATGCATACACATTTGCCACATTGACTTGAATCATTTCTAAGATAACAGATATATCAGATGCACCAAAAAAGTGCAAGACATACCCAAACTCATTCGCCACCTTGACTTAAATCTTTCCAGATAATAGATGTACCGGATGCTCCAAAAAAATATTAAAAGCGGATGTACTCGGACTCAATCTCTACCTAGATTTGAATTTTTTCATAGATAATAGATGTACCAGATGCACCAAAAAAATACTAGAAACAGATGTATTTAGACTTAATTTCCTCATATACTTGAATCTTTTCACAAATAATAGATGTAATAGATGCACCAAAAAAGTGTCAAATGTACTCAGACTCTCTTCTTGCCACACCATGTTAGATGTACTCATATTCTCCTGCCACAGAATATCAAATGTACTTAGACTCTCTTCTTATGCCAACACAGACTTTCTTCCTACCACAGAATACCCCTACGGCGATCAGCAATTTCTTGCACACATAGATTGAAACTATTCTCCGGTTAGGACCCCACCTCCACCCCACCCCACCCCAGTTCTCATTTTATACGCATAGTAATTATAAATGGGTTTTGAATCCACATGGGCATTAGTAATAAATGTAGTACTATGAAATTTCACGGTCTTATACAAAAACTATGTACTATTATAGTATTATGTTATAAGACATGCGGGGCTTTGTTTATAGAAATTCTGGTCAGCAGGTTACCCCCTCTCAAAGGCCAGGTGGTAGGGTAGTCACACTCCCACCATATATTTTCAATACCTTCAAGATTTGATGATAAAAATTCATTAGATAAAACTTAGCTTTATATGCAAATAAAGTCCAAAAAAGGAACAGAGAGAAAAGCAGTACACGCGCGCATAGTACATCTATGCATAGTACATCTATGTATGCAATGTGATGGTTTTAAGTAAATAATAGGAGATAGTTTTTAATTTTTAATTTGTTTTCGAATGGAACTACATAATTAAAATTATGATATGAATGTATTTGAATTGGCATATGACTTATAATATTGAAATGCAAAAAAATCATAAAAATTTCACATCTCCCGCTCATCTAAAACTTACTATCGAAAACATACAATATTTGACAACAAATCGCGAGTAACGGTTTTTTTAAAAAAAAAGTCAACTCGTTACTGTGAATAGCGGTTTGATCTGCTGGATCGAACAATAAACAAATCAGATCCCACACGACATCCGAATAGGAAAAAAATAACAAGCTACTACTCTCCGTGCGGTTTGACCTAAAAACTGGGTCAAACCGCAAATGCGAGTAGCGGCTTATTATTTTTAGCTATTTGAGTTATCGGTCCAATAGATGAATTGCAATATTTATCAAAGCTATTTGAGTAGCGGCTTATTATTGTTCAAAAGATAAACAAATATGAAATATTATTTGCAATAAAGATAGTACATTTTGGATTAGTGATTTTTAAAAAAAACGAGAAGAAGGAGACAAAGAAAAACGAGAGTCATGGGGGTGAAAGCGTCATTTGATGTCGTCTGGCCACCCACCGAAGCCAACAACCCAAAACCCAGCCAAAGCAAAAGCCTCCTCCCTGTCCCTTCCTACCTTTTCTGAAAAGTCTCCTCCGCCTCTTATTTCAACCCTTTACATTCAACTAAAATCCCCCAATTCTTTTCTCTCCTGCATCGCTCTTTGATCCCCAACCTTATGATGGCCCCCAATTTTAAAACAGACCTCCAGCTCACCCAACTCCGACAACCATCCGACCACGACCAGGAGGATGTCAGGCTGCTCGATTCCTATGATCTCGAGACCGCCGCTGGACACACACTCTTCCACCGGATTCAGATTCGCATCACCGGGATGACCTGTGCCGCGTGCTCTAACTCTGTCGAATCCGCCCTCACATCCCTCCATGGCGTTGTTACCGCTTCCGTCGCCCTGCTCCAGAACAAGGCCGAAGTTCTCTTTGATCCCACATTAATCGAGGTACTCCGATTGCATGTTTCCCAACTCTGCTCTCCATCTCTTTGCTTCCTAAACTTCTCCTCCTCTCTTTCCACACAGGTTGCAAACATAGCAGAGGCCATCGAAGATGCCGGATTCGAGGCAGAAGTTATTCCCGACTCTGATCATACTAAACCAAATGGTACCTTGGTCGGGCAGTTTTCTATTGGAGGCATGACGTGTGCAGCCTGTGTAAATTCCGTTGAAGGAATTCTAAGGGCTCTTCCTGGTGTCAACAAGGCTGTTGTTGCCTTGGCCACTTCCATGGGGGAGGTCGAGTATGATCCCACTCTTATTAGTAAGGATGATATTGTAAATGCAATTGAAGATGCTGGTTTTGAAGGCTCTCTTGTTCAGAGCAGCACACAGGACAAACTCATATTAACCATTTCTGGCATATCTAATGAGTTCGATGTACGGTTTTTGGAAGGGATGATTAGCAATCTGAAAGGAGTACGGCAGTTCTGTTTAGACCGGACATCAGGGGATCTGGAAGTCCTCTTTGATCCAGAGGTTATAAGTTCCAGATCTTTGGTAGATGGCATTCAGGAAGGAAGTGGAGAGAAATTCATACTGGGCGTTCGTAATCCATATACCAGAATGACCTCTAAAGATGTGGAAGAATCTACAAAAATGTTTCGGCTTTTCACATCCAGTCTTTTCCTTAGTGTGAGTATTCATTCCGGTTTGCAATTTTGCTAGGGGACACATCTCTATTATTTTGCATCTTTTGTGAGTTTTTAGTATTTCTATTCATGCGCTTTTAGATTTTTTTTCAACTCTCTTTTGCACAAAATGTCACTTACTTTCATTAAATTTCATGCAGCTTCCAGTCATATTCATGCGAGTTGTTTGTCCCAGTATTCCACTACTTTATGCGTTATTACTTTGGCGCTGTGGCCCATTCCTTATGGGTGACTGGTTAAAGTGGGCATTAGTGAGTATTATACAGTTCGTTATTGGAAAACGTTTCTATGTTGCTGCTTGGAGAGCGCTTAAAAATGGTTCGACTAACATGGATGTCTTGGTTGCATTGGGGACGTCAGCCTCTTACTTTTACTCTGTCTGTGCTCTCTTATATGGCGCCGCCACTGGATTCTGGTCTCAAACATATTTTGAAACAAGTGCTATGCTGATAACTTTTGTGTTGCTTGGAAAGTACTTGGAAACCCTTGCAAAAGGGAAGACATCAGATGCTATAAAGAAGTTGGTTGAACTTTCACCCGCAACAGCATTGCTACTCATAAAAAACAGAGGTGCGTACAAAGTATTTTGTATGTCTTTGACGCTTTTACTATTGAATGGCAAGACGTATTATGCACCAATTCACCTCTTACAAGAGGAACAAAGACAATGTTAGATATGGCCTTTTTAATTCTCGTCTAAATGAAATATGACGCATACAACGACTTTTGAAGTTTTAGTAACATGGAGGTTTTTGTCTCGTCTTATAGATGGGAAGTATTCTGGAGAGAGGGAAATAGATGCTCTATTGATTCAACCAGGTGACATTTTAAAAGTTGTTCCTGGTACAAAAGTTCCATCAGATGGTGTTGTTGTTTGGGGTTCTAGCTATGTTAATGAAAGTATGGTAACCGGAGAGTCTATTCCTGTATCAAAGGAGGCTAATTCACCGGTAATTGGCGGAACAATAAATCTTCATGGTGTTCTTCACGTAGAAGCGACCAGGATCGGATCCAACACAGTTCTGAGCCAAATAATTTCATTGGTTGAAACAGCTCAGATGTCAAAAGCTCCTATCCAGAAGTTTGCCGATTTTGTATGTACCAACTAAGTGATCTTTGAAAATCAAGTCCCAATGATTCGTTGCATACTAAATCTGTTTAGTCCTTCTTGCTTTCTTCCTATCTCCATTTGACGATGTTAATTAAATGTGATTTACTGAAATGAATCAAATATGTGCTTGTGATGTGCTGAACTGACTCACATTTTTAATTGCAGGTTGCTAGTATTTTTGTCCCCGTGGTTGTTGGGATGTCCTTAATTACTTTCTTCGGCTGGTAAGTATATGATCATGTCACTATGGTTGAACATGCACATGAATACCGATAGATGGTGTGATTGTCTCACTATTCCTGTTTGCTGAATTCCAGGTATATTTCCGGGGTACTCGGAGCCTACCCAAAAGGGTGGCTTCCTGAAAATGGCAACTACTTTGTATTTTCCCTGATGTTTGGAATCTCTGTTGTGGTGATCGCATGTCCTTGTGCTCTTGGATTGGCAACACCAACTGCTGTCATGGTTGCAACAGGTGTCGGAGCTTCTAATGGCATTCTCATAAAAGGAGGAGATGCTCTGGAGAGAGCTCAAAAAGTGAAGTATGTTATTTTTGATAAAACAGGAACTCTGACCCAGGGGAAGGCTACAGTTACAACTGCAAAAGTTTTTACTAAGATGGAAAGGGGAGAATTCCTAACACTGGTGGCTTCTGCTGAGGTATAAATTCAATACCGTGTGATAAGCACATAGCGAACTATTCTTTCGCCTTTTACTAAAGAATGCCGTGTGCTTGTCACTTAAAGTGGCATACACCATTTTTTGAAGGGTTTTGCCTTACGGGGAAACCCCCCAAAAAAAAAACACAGTCAATAATCATGGGTTTAGTATCTCCAATGTGAGCAGACATGTGTTTTCTAAATATGGAGTGCAGTAGCGCAGTAGCGGAAATTATAAATCAATCAAACTAGTTAAGAGCAGAAGTCTTACCATCTGCAAGCTCTCATTATTATTTGTTCTATTCACTCCGCAATGATCACAAACCATGTAGTTGCAGGACAGTAAACAAGTGTAAATGTTAGGGGTCTGTTCTGTTACACTATCATGTGTTTGTGGTACGAATCAAGTAAGATGAAATACGTGTTTTCACTTTTATGCTCCTGTGTTTATCTTGTCTGCACTCGAAGAAGATATATAATTATTTTTATACCTGGTGTCCTTGTCTTTACATTCCTCAGGCTAGCAGGAGAATATGCTGCTTTGTTTCTTTATCTTATTGATATGTATTTAGGCATAGCGTCTATGTACATTCATGTAGGTGAATTTCTTTAATCTCAGTTATGTATTGTTTATGCCTCAGGCTAGCAGTGAACATCCTCTTGCAAAAGCAATTGTGGAATATGCACGACATTTCCATTTCTTCGATGAACCTTCTATTCCTGGTCTCCCACAAAACCATCTGCCTGGATGGCTTCTAGACACCTCGAATTTCACGGCGATTCCTGGAAAAGGTGTTCAGTGTTTTATTGGTGGAAAAAGAGTTCTCGTGAGTATTTCTGCCCCTCAACTTTCATCTAAGATAAAATTCTATTTCTGTTTCAATTCTCACGGAGTTGGAAAATACTATTGGCAGGTTGGTAACCGCAAATTGATGGCTGAAAGTGGAATCTCCATTCCTACGCATGTTGAGGGTTTTACTGTAGAACTTGAAGAGAGTGCCAAAACAGGAGTCCTAGTCGCATATGACGATGTCCTGATTGGCGGGATGGGAATAGCTGACCCTTTGAAGAGAGAAGCTGTGGTGGTTATAGAAGGCCTTGTGAAAATGGGTATCAAACCTATAATGGTGACTGGAGATAACTGGAGAACAGCCAAGGCTGTTGCTAGAGAGGTGAGTGAGACTCATGCATTAATTCAACCTTTAATTGAATCTTTTGTTCATTCTACCTCCCCTACTCTCTTGACGTCCTTGGACTTGGTGTTAATGATTGAATATATTATTCTCCAGATCCTAACTTGCAATCAACGATTGCCTCGGGCAGAAACTCAAGCATGTCTTCCTCATTTTGTTGAGCATGTTTGGGATTTCAATTGCCATCATATGTCATATTTGGTGGTGCAAATTTTGCAATTGCTTTTGTATTAAAGTTTGAGGTTCATTTCATCCTGCCCTATTTTGGTTCCTAGAAATCTTCTCATCTTTGCATGAACAGCTCACCAATTTCAAATCAGTTTACAGTTACATTTGTTACGGAAATTCTGAGTAGTCTTAATTAACTTTTTGTTGATAAATACTATGTATGAATTTTGTTTAACTGACTAAATGACTTGTCATAATTGTAGGTTGGTATTCAAGATGTCAAGGCTGAAGTCTTACCGGCAGGAAAAGCAGAGGTAATCCGTATGTTTCAAAAGGATGGAAGTGTAGTTGCGATGGTAGGGGATGGTATCAATGACTCTCCAGCTCTAGCAGCCGCAGATGTTGGGATGGCGATAGGGGCAGGAACCGACATAGCTATAGAGGCTGCAGACTACGTATTAATGAGGAACAGTTTGGAAGATGTTATCACTGCCATCGACCTTTCTAGGAAGACGTTTGCTCGTATCCGTTTGAATTATGTGTTTGCCATGGGTTACAATGTGGTAGCAATTCCTATTGCTGCAGGAGCATTCTTCCCTTGGTTACAGATCAGTTTGCCGCCATGGGCAGCTGGTGCTTGCATGGCTCTGTCATCTGTAAGCGTTGTATGCTCTTCTTTGCTTCTCAGGAGATACCGAAAACCCCGGCTCACCACCATTCTTGAGATAACAGTAGAATAAGTGGGCAGAATATTTTGGAACCAGCCTGGAGATATACAGAAGGTATAAGGTGTTGGGAAAAGTGGCGATCCAAGATTTTGTACATAACTATCTTCCATCTGGCGTTCCTGAACTGATCATGACAAAATGGTAGGGAAAGGATTCCATTTGTGGATGGGGCGCAGTTGAAGATATAAAGTTTGAATAAAGGCGCTAGTTGAAGATCTAAAGTTCATGCTGTTGTGTATGAATCCACTGTATGCTTCCCATTCTTCTTCATTTATGAAAGAATGATTAGTCTATGTAAGCTCTGAAAATGTTGAAATGGGTGATAGGGATTATTTCCCTCCATAAAAACAAGAAGAAATATGCTCAGGGAAAAAGCAGCCTGCACTTATTCAGGATCAACCCCATAAAAGGACCAATCCTGTAAGAGAGAGACTTGTACATTTTTTATAACTAGTCTTTTAGATTCAACTATTAGAAGCTTTTAGAGATAGTTTAGTGTAGTTAGTTGTTTGTTTTTAAAGTTTCAGTCATTCTAATATAAATTTCTTTCGGAAAAAAAAAAAAAAAAAAAACTATACATGTGCAGGATTGTGTTTTTCAGCCCTTGCTCTCTGCAAGCTCCGTTCTCATCTAGTCATAAACTCGGATTCATGTATGATTCAATCATTCAGCCACAGTTTACCTTTTGTAGAAAGCTTAGGAATAGCCTGATATTTAAAAATCAGCTTCCAGTAGTTCTCCATCAGATCAAGCAAGACTGCACCTTCAAGCTGGGAATTCTTTGGTCAATTAAGAGATCACATTTTTAAGCCCGTCACATTGTCTTAGTTAGCTTCTTGAGGCTCTTGCTTGCTCATTTCACAGTTGTTCTTCAGCTTACATTCCAGGCTCTGTTTTTTTCTGTTTAGAACATTCTCTGTACCATACTTTTAATGAAAATCTCCTGCCCGACAAAATCATTAATGGGCATGCCATACAAAATGCGGTGTGGTTCATATGCACTAAGTATTTGATTGCTTTATGTCTTTGCCAAATCCTCAGGAATGTGAGATGACCTTGAATGAGAAATCCTTTGACAATATGAAAATCTGAGATTTAACCAGGACTCTTTTTTTTTTCCTCATCTCTTTTAGTTTGGAACTTCAAATAAGTGACCAAACTTTCTTTTGAAGAATTTTCATCTTGCGGTTGGTTGTCGTGCTTCTGGTCTCTTTGATCATACACTACGTGATGATTATATAGATAACAAATAATTTTCCATGGCTTTGTGCTATTTATTATCTTGGCTTTCTAATGTTTCTTACACTTGTTTGCGAGCTGAGAATTGACTCTTTTTTACTTATTGCAACCAAATATAATCTTTGTGTTGGGGTTTTCAATTAATCAAAATAAGGTCGCAGAGGAAATCATCTTCCATTCCTTTCAAGTTTCTTTTATTTTGTTTGATACAAAATAAACTTAATCGCTGACTCGAGTAAAACAGTGTTACACACATAATTACTTGGGTTAAGAAATTATGGACTTAACTGTAATATATTCTTGTAGTAGAGGAAAGGATAGTTACACCGGATGTGATAAATGATTTTTGGGGATTGATGTGAATGCATGCCCACCGGCAGAGGTTAGTGCTGATAGATTAGTTGCTGTTCTCACTGGGGGTTTATGAAAAGGCTGGGGCTCGTATAGTTTGAATGTTGTTGATTTGACAACTAAGTTTGCTATTTTGTATGCGTTTGCGGTGAGAAATTGGATGCCCTGCTCTCACAAAGGGAAGGCGAGTCGTGCAATGGGACTGTCATTATTCAGTATTGGGGAGAGGAGAAGGGTAAATCTCGTGCAGATTGTATTCGAGCAGATTGCTGCACATGCAGTCAAGCCGAAGTCCAATCTGTGCATTGGATTTCCCTCACTCATTTATCAGCTTATGATCAGCCAACATGAAGAATTGGGAGCTGCCGTTTAAGGTATGTCGAGTGCCCCGCAGTAGTTCACGACCACAAGGTCTTTAAGGGCCGCCATATTGTGGATATTGAGAGAAGGAGAGTCTGACTTGGAACCAGCCCGAGAAATTCCAGAGACTGCTGAAGCAATCTTTGATGTTCCTGTTCCTGCGGTGGACACAGCTCTAAGGGCCAGGGTGATCAGTGTGCTGAAATCTGAACTTGCCCATCTGACAGAAGTGATCAAAAGGAGCTCGCGAAGATCGGAGATTGACAGCCTTCTGCGAGACTTGGAGTACCCTTCTACCAACAGTTCTGCCCCGGTCCAGCCCGATGATGATTGAAGCCCTCGGCATTTATGCCAAAAAGGGGGAGAAAATTGTAATAGACATTAGACTATGTTGCTCACTTGACCTGACATTATCCGTCGATTCTGAACAGCTCGTAGAACTATTAGATTACTTTTGATGTTTAGCCTACATTGAGGAATTCTAAACTTGAGTGTAATAGTTAGTAAAATTATCTAGTATAGCTGTTAGTTGTTACCAGAAGTTCTGAATCAGTAGTCTAGCTGTAGTTGCATTTTTGTTTTGTAAAAATGCCGAGGGGAGATGTTTGAGGATATGGCATCCTTGACAAAACTGTTCAAGAGACTACTGAAGCACTCTCTGAAGATTGGTGGCTGGAGCACAATCTGAAGACTGACAAAATAACAATAACAAAAGGGCAGAGTCTGCTTCAACAATTCCTGAAGATTTGAAGCTGAGACATGATTTAAAGAACTGGCAAGAGACAACTATGAAGAGACATAGTCTGCTTCAGCACTCTGTGAAGATCCAGAGCAAAATTCCGGCATCGCACGGTGAGGCTCCAAAATGATCTGACTAGGATCGGGGATGCTCAGTGAGGTGTTCAGAGCTCAGAAATGCCAGCACGTGCTCAAAAAGATAAAGATCCAAGTGGTTCAAATTTGGCAACGAAATCTTCAACAACTTACTAGAATGTAGGAGAAGATTCTGATAATGATCTTTGGCATTGTTGGCGTGCTGGAGAGCTTAAAAAGGGAGGCCAGGTCGCAACACACAGACATAAAATCAGAGAGAAAACTCAGAGTAGCAGGGTTTTATACACTGAGTTAAAGGCTTGTGTTGCGCAGAGGAATCAGAACTCGTGCAGTTTAATTCTGGACTGGTTCTGAGTTCAACTGGAGCGCTGCTCGTTGGAGGAACAGTCAGGAGGCCCGTATATTATCGAAGGTAGTTGACTCGCCCGAGTCAATTTGCCCAAGCCCGAGTCACTTCTTGACTCGGTCAGCCATGAAGCCTCTGAGAAGTTGACTACGCCAAGTCAACTCCAAGACAGCCCGAGTCAAAATCTGACTCGATCAACGCGAGTCAACGGCCAAGAAGTCCTATTTCTCGACTCACCCGAGTCAACTATATGCCTTGCCCGTGTCAAAGTGACTCGCCCAAGTTGGGTCAACTCGGTCAAACCTCCTAGGTATAAATGGAAAGCTTTGAAGAGAGAGAGAAAGAGATCTCTCAATTTCAGGAAAACTCACCAACTCTCTCAAACCCTAAAGAGCAAAGATCAAACCTTTGGAGAAGATCAAGCTTGGTTGAAGATTGGAGCTTGGATTGATGATCATTTAAGACCTAGACTACTTTTCTAAAACCCTTAACCTGTGTGTTTACATTCATGTTTCACTTATTTATCATGTATTTGTGCACACTCATTATGAGTGAGAAGTTGTTTATGTGACTGGGGATCAAATGGATCCCCTAGGATTGAATATGATGTAGAACACTATTTTATTGTATGGAATGAAGTTTGGTTTGATTATTCGTGCCCTAGCTATGTAATCATTGTATGCACACCAAGTGTTTGATGAAATGCCTACGTGAGTATGCATGAGTAATACCCCTAAGGATGGAATGAGAATTGAACTTAGGATGTTTAATAGCTATTGTATGATCATATATGGAGTGTTTGTGAGCGAAAGTGACATACACTCTTGACATTAGGCTAAGTTTCAAGCGGACTTGAGTAACCGGCAATAGACAGAGAGGGTGCTGTTATGGGACTCAAGTTCTACACGGTTCAATAGAGAGAGAGTTTGAGAACCGTGTCCTTTGTGTATCCTCTCCACTCTAGGGAAGGAGCGAGAGTTGAACCTAGAACGGACGATGCATTAGCCTTGCATTTATCAACCAAATGTAGTTCATGCATGTATTAGTGAGTTATTTCATTTTCCACATATCATAGGGGAGAAGTTGAATCCCTTGTCACCTTTTATTCATTAAGCAAACTAAACTATCATTTGTCTTTAGTACTTACTAGAGATACCTCGATAGGAGGACAAACCAAACTATCATTTTGCTTGCCTAAAACGCCAACGTCAAAATGGCGCCGTTGCCGGGGATTCGCTTTTAGACTAGATTGTTAATTAGTATTACTTTTAGTTTGTTTACTTCACTTTATATTTTTCTTTTATTAGTTGTTGTGATTGCTTGTGTGCGTGCTGTTCTTGCTTGCCTATTTAAGGTCACACTCACAAAAGCTCTCTTCGATTGCTTCATAGGTGTTTGAATGCAAACTAGAGCAAAGAGCAAAAGAGTACAAGAATAAGTTTCTACCTCAACTCCAAGCCAACCTTCTCATCCCTCCGCTTCACAAGAGCTTCATAATCCTCATTTGGATACCCCTTCGCCTATCACACGAGCCAAACAATCGGGGAGAGTCACATTCCGTGAGCTATACACTGTAATAGAATAGGCTATATGCTATTCTGACAGTAGAGTAATTCCGCAGAAAGATACAAAGAGTGCTTAAACAAAAGCTATATGCCCGCTGATCGCGCGTCGTTGTGCGCGTCAAATATAATCCTTCCTCTTCCACTCAGTACAGCGGTTAAGTAAGGGTCGATCTCCACAGGGAGCAAGTAGTTCAGTTTTAGTCAGTGACCTACACTTACGAAGATTGGGGGGTGAGTGATTGGTTTGCGCAGTGCGCGAGTAACAATGTGAAACGCAGAGAAATGCACTAGGCGTGCGCAGGCAGTAGAGACTAGATACTATGACTATGAGAGGTATTGGGCGGACAATCCTCTATGCGTGCATTCCTTATCACTGACTCTAATATGTCTATAGCTTAATTTCACTTGGGTTAGTGTCCGGTCAAGGCTTCCTAACACGTGCGCATGTTCCGTTCAAAGTTCATGTGCTATTAATCCTTAGAACATAGACTAAAACAGCTACGAATCCTGTCACAGTAGCAACAGCTTACCCTAGCTCATTACTCCTAGTTGTCACCGTAAAGCTATCAACTAGTTTAACATATGACAAGCAAGCAACACAAGGAAGATTGCGGTTCAAGGCTTCCCCTACTCATGCAACTAGCTGTCTCCGTACGCACAGGATTAATACAAGTAAGTAAACTATGCATTAAGCTCAAGTCTCAAAGAAAGTGCATCATAGATTCATGCCCGACCAACACTTAAGCGTTTAGCTAGACATGCTAGTGATAAACATCATAGAATAGTAAATAATGACTAATGTGTCTGAGAAACAAGTAGCAAACAGTGCGTGCAGCTTGTCTTCTCGGCTGGCGCAGTCGGCTGACGCAAATCCTCTTAACAAGTCCGTGTGTTTTCCAGTGTTGCCGCTCTCTCTGGTGTGTGTCGTCCAATGATGGCTGTGATATATCTCTCTTGAAACCCTAGACTTCCTTTGTTTATATATTGCCCAGGAAGTTCACCTTTGGCAACTTCCAAATCTGGTCACTGGACTTTGCGCCTGGCGCACAGCATTCGGCTAGCGCATCGGCTAGCGCACCGCTACTGACTCTCGCCAACTTCTCTTCTGCTTGTGCTGCTATGTCCGCAGGCGGATCTCTCACTCCTAGAACGCTGCCTGTTAGCGCGTATCCGACTCCAGGACTCGTTTTGCCCTGTAATACAAAAACACTAGAAACGAGTAATCTTGCTCATAAAATATTGCAAGTAAGCATAGGGTTATGATCTAAATAATGCGTACAAATAGCCTCTATCAAACCCCCCACACTTGCCCCTTGTTCGTCCCGAACAAGCACTGAAGCGCGGATACAATTACCTCTTCTGGAGTCTAGCGCACAGTCTTGCACTCTGATGCGAATGCGCAATTTGCTCAACTCGCACTGCTCTATCACCTGCGCACAACTGCATTCAACAGTTCTAATATAATAATTTCGAAATCCATTACCTCTCAGCCGGGATGAAGATTTTTTTGGATGGCTGAGAGATAGCTCGTCTTAGGCTCCTGGCTGCCAGCTCCTGCTCCGAAGATAGGTATATGGTGGATAACGCAGCTTCTTCCAGTGCGTGATTCGCCCGCGCACTTCCTGGGAACCTGAGCTCTCTAATGATTTCCTTATGGTCTTTGCGCATTTTGATTGTTTGTGCGCATGCTGATTTGTAGCGCGTATCATCTGCTGGTATTTTTTCTTTTGTACAGCTTCATCTTTACTTTCTTATATTCCCAGAGCAGTTCCAGTCTCAGCCTTCGGATAGCAGCTATGGAACTCGCCCCGCTCTCTCTCCTTCTGTCTGCGCCGGTCAGCGCATGCGTTTACATCCGCGCCTGCCTTCCTTAGCTCGATTTCCAGAGAGAAGGTGGTCTTTTTTCCCACCTCGCCACGCATTGGGTGTTTTGCCTTTGGCATCTGCGTGACTGAGCGCGCTCTTTTGTCCCGAAGGCTGCGAGGCACCGGCCTCCACTAACGCTCTCGACCATATACCTTGCCTTCGAAGCAAAAGCGACTAACCGCCTCTCTGGAGCATTTCTATCAACTCCACATCCCCTGCATATCCCAACTAACAGAAAAACACGAAAAAATTATACTAAAACAGTAGATAGCAGCGCACGCAATATGGATAGCGCAAAACAAGCTGGAGCGCATGCGCATCCTGCACTCTAACACACTACTGATACTATTCTCTTTAACTCAAACTAAGCTATGCTCAAAAACGTGAAAAGTGAATATAACGCCTCCCCCCCACACTTGAACAGAGACGTGTCCCCACGACTCAAGCGCAAGCGCATGGAGAGCGCACACAAAACAAAACATGCTAGGCGGAAATAAAACAAAACAAAACAAAACAAACAGAAAAATGAAATAGGCGGAAATAAAACGTGTCGGGTTACCTCCCGACAAGTGCCTTTGTTTAACGTCGTTGGCTCGACTGTACCTCGTTACGTGCCACAACGTGTGTCTGCAACCTCCCCCACTCTGGCTCCTGAGTGTTCCTGCGCCAGCGTGTGTGTTGCGATCTCATTGGTCCTGCGAAAAAGGTAAGATGGGAAGTCAGCAGGTGATAAATTATGCGTAACGAGGGTAGATGCAGAGGGAGAAGAAATGTGAGCTATGATCTTCAGTTCTCCCTCTGGTGCATCTGGTGGTGCCTCTGGTGCGTCAGCTGGCGCATCGATTATCTCTGGTTCTGCCAAGTCAATGTTGCGCGCTGCGCCATCCCAAGGTTCTCCTAAGTAACGTTTGACTCTCTGCCCATTAACCTGAAAACGATGCCGGTGCCCGTCTTCTAACTCGATTGTTCCGTAGGGGAAAACCTTGGTGATGGTGTATGGTCCCGTCCACTTGCTGCGCAACTTTCCAGGCATGAGCTTCAGGCGTGATGAAAATAACAATACCTGGTCTCCGGGTTCAAATGTGCGCCGGAGGATATGCTTGTCATGATACGCTCTGGTGCACTCCTTGTAATCGCGCAGTCCCTCATAGGCGTCCAGGCGCAGCTCTTCTAGCTCGCTCAGCTCAAATGAGCGTGCTTTTCCTGCCTCATCCAAGTTCAGGTTGCAAATACGCAAGGCCCAATATGCCTTGTGCTCGAGCTCCACTGGCAGGTGGCATGCCTTCCCATAGACCAGCCGAAATGGTGAAGTCCCAATGGGCGTCTTGTGCGCAGTGCGGTATGCCCATAGCGCATCATCCAGGCGCTGGCTCCAATCTTTGCCCGATGGCCTCACAGTCTTTTCCAAGATGCGCTTGATTTCTCTGTTAGACACTTCGGCCTGCCCATTCGTTTGTGGATGGTAAGCGGTGGACGTCTTGTGGCGCACCCCATAGTGCTTGAAAACTTGCGCCACAATCCTGTTGCAGAAGTGCGTCCCCTGGTCGCTGATGACTGCCTTAGGTACTCCATACCTGCAAAATATGTTAGTTCGGAGAAAGTCAGCGACAGTCTTACCATCATCCTTGCGCGTGGCCTTAGCTTCGACCCATTTGGATACGTAATCCACGGCCACCAGTATGTACTCGTAGCCGGCAGATGGGGGAAATGGACCCATGAAGTCGATTCCCCAAACATCGAACACTTCATCCACCAGAATCGGGGTCCGCGGCATCTCGTTGCGCGCGGATATTCCTCCTGTGCGCTGGCACCTGTCGCAATTCCTGCAATGGTCATATGCATCTCTGAAGAGGTGCGGCCAGTAGAATCCGCAGTCCAAGATTTTCCTGCCCGTGCGCTTGGGACCAAAGTGCCCTCCACATGCGTGCGCATGACAAAACATTAAAACAGAGTTAATCTCATGGTCAGGTACGCAACGCCTTAATATCTGATCTGGACCTATTCTAAGCATGTAAGGATCATCCCAAAGGTAATGCTTGGACTCATGTTTCAATCGCATGCACTGAGTTTTATTGAAATGCGGAGGAAACGCACCTGTGACCAGGTAATTTGCGATATGCGCATACCATGGTACCTTACCTGTCAGCGCCATCAGGTGCTCGTCAGGGAATGTCTCCTTGATCTGCCCTGGCTCCTCCTCCTTGACGATCCTGCTCAGGTGATCAGCGACTGTATTTTATGTGCCCTTCTTATCTTTGATCTCCAAGTCGAATTCCTGAAGCAGGAGCACCCAGCGCATCAGGCGCGGCTTGGTCTCCTTCTTGGACATGAGGTAGCGGATAGCTGCGTGGTTAGTGTAGATGATGACTCTTGCGCCTAGGACATAAGCTCGGAACTTCTCCAGCGCAAATACAATTGCCAGAAGCTCCTTCTCCGTGGTGGTGTAGTTCCTCTGCGCAGAGTCCAGTGTGCGCGATGCATAGTAAATGGCGTGCGGCTTCTTGTCCACGCGCTGCCCCAAGACTGCACCCACTGCGTAATCACTTGCGTCACACATCAGCTCAAATGGCAGGTTCCAGTCTGGTGCGCGCATCACTGGCGCACTGGTCAGCGCTTCCTTCAGCGTATCGAACGCTGGTTAGACATGGGTATACAAATTTTAGAGAAATCCTTAATAAAATGCCTGTAAAACCCAGCATGCCCTAAGAATGATTTCACGTCGCGCACGTTGGTGGCATAAGGCAGATTAGAAATGAGTTCTATTTTAGCTTTGTCTACCTTAATACCCTCCTCTTAAATGATATGTCCTAGTACTACTCCGTGCGTGACCATGAAATGACATTTTTCGTAATTGAGCACTAAATTCTTAGAGATGCAGCGCGCTAAAACTTTATCTAGATGAGTTAAACATGCATCGAAGGTACTCCCATATACAGTGAAATCATCCATGAACACTTCTATGCATATACCAATCATATCAGAAAAAATGCTCATGACTAAGCGTTGGAATGTACCTGGCACGTTGCACAGCCCAAAAGACATGCGCCGAAACGCAAACGTACCGAACGGGCATGTGAATGTGGTCTTCTCTTGATCCTCCGCAGCTATGGGTATCTGGTTGTACCCTGAATATCCGTCCAGAAAACAAAAATAAGGCTTACCTGCTAAGCGATCCAGCATCTGGTCCATAAAGGGTAGCGGGAAGTGGTCCTTGCGCGTGACAGCGTTCAGCTTCCTGTAGTCGATGCACATGCGCCAGCCAGTTTGAATGCGCTTGGGAACTAGCTCGCCCTGCGCATTCTCTTCCACTGTGATTCCTCCTTTCTTTGGCACAACATGCACCGGGCTGACCCATTTGCTGTCCGAAATTGGGTAAATGACCCCTGTGTCAAGCAATTTCAGAACTTCCCTTTGCACTACCTCCATCATATTTGGATTTAATCTGCGCTGAGCTTCCCTGGATGGTTTGGCACCATCTTCTAACAGAATTCTGTGCATGCACACGTCTGGGCTTACTCCGCGCAGATCAGCAAGAGTCCATCCTATAGCGCGCTGGTTCCTGCGCAGTACCTGTTGTAAGCGCGCCTCCTGCTCCTCTTCTAATCCCTTCTTGATGATCACTGTCAGGGTGTCCTCATCTCCCAAGAAAATGTACTTGAGGTGCTCTGGGAGTTGCTTCAGTTCGATCTTGGGTGCCTGTTCAATAGAGGGCAAGATTTTGTTAGCGGTGCAAATATGAACTATATCAAGTACCTGTGTGGGTGCTGGTTCAGCACTGCTTAGCTCCTCCTCTTGCTCCTCCAGCTCTGCCTGTGTCAGTAGCTCTGGTCCTATGGTTGCGCTCGCACACTGCGCTTCTGCGACTAAATCGTCAATGCTGTCCATCGCGTGCACGGTAGCGTCCTCATGTGGGTGCTGCATCCCCTTGAATATGTTGAAATGGATTTCTTCGCCATCTACCTCCATGGAGAGCGTGCCCCTCCACACGTCTATCTTCGTGCGCGCGGTCATCAAAAACGGTCTGCCTAGGAGGATTTGCGCATTGCTGGCGCTTGATTCACCCTCCATTTCGAGCACATAAAAATCTGCTGGGAAGACCACCTCTCCTACTCGAACTAGGACATCTTCTATCATGCCTGCAGGTTGTTTGCACGATCTATCTGCTAGCTGAACGGTGAGACCTGCAGGCTTGAGTGGTCCAAGGCGCAATGTCGTATATAGAGAATAAGGTAGCAAATTGATGGATGCGCCTAAATCGATCATGCAATTACTCACTGTGGTCTTACCTAGCGTGCATGGGATAGTAAATGTACCTGGATCTCGGCACTTGGGTGGTACCTTTTGTTGCACGATCGCTGAGGCCTGCGCATTTAGCATTACCTGTGCGCATTCGCCCTTTCTCCTTTTGTTTGTGCACAGCTCTTTTAAAAACTTTGCATACCTGGGAATCTGCCGAATAGCTTCAATGAGGGGAATATTGATTTCCACCTTGCTGAACAACTCATAGAGCTCCTTGTCCAATGCTTCCTTTCTAGCCAATGGTGCCTGCACAGGGAAAGGTGCAGGTATGTTAGTACAATTTTTGTCCTTGTTTCTTGACTGAGACATACATGGTGTGTTGCCCTGCTGGTTTGTGACTGGCGCTTCTGGTTGCCCATCTTGCTCTGGTTGCGCATTCTGATCTGCTGGATCCGAGACTTGCGCAACTGGTTGCGCGGGCGCCTGTGCGGTCTGCTCTGTTCCTACTGTGCGCCCAGTCCTCAGTGTCACTGCATTGACTCCTCCTTTAGGGTTCTGAATCACTTGCGAAGGCAGGTTGCCATCGCTCTTTTTCAGCTCATACACCGTGGTTGCTATTTGTGATAGCTGCTTTTCTATGGACTCGAACCTTTTGTCATATTTCTCGTCATTTTTGCGCACTGTATCTGCTAGCTGCCCCATGATGTCTTCCAAGGAACGCCGCGGCTGTTGGTTGTTCTGCGCTGGTGCGTCATTTCGGCGGTGCGGCGGATTGTAGGGCGCAGCTTGTTGCGTCTGCTGTGGTGCGCGCTGATCTGTGGGCTGCCTCTGGAAATTGTTCTCCTCCTTCCATCTGAATCCATTTGCGGCAAGCCCAAAGCGCGGCTAATTCTGCCTCTGCGGTCCTCTGTTGTCCCATCCTCCAAGGGCATTTACATCTCCAGTTTCTTCAAAAAGTGTTGGGCATTCGTCTGTCTTGTGCTCAGTGGACCTGCAGAATTCACATGCCTTTGGCGCAACTGGTTGTGCGCTCTGCGTACTCATCAGCTTCTGTAGCATGGCCTTCATTTCCTTGTTCTCAGCGCTTGTTTCTACCTGATGCACAGAACGATTACGACTACTTTCAAGCGTCAATTGATGTCTTACCTGCCCAGCAGAGTCTTCTATCAGCTGCCACGCATCCTCTGGGTACATGTTGCAAATGTCCCCTCCTGCGCATGCATTCAGTAGGCGCAGCTCCATGGGCAGCAGTCCATTTAGAAAGTTCTCTATCAGCACATTCTGGGGCAGGCCGTGATTGTAGCAGTTGGCCTCTAGCTCCCTGAAACGTTCATAGTATTCTGACAATGACTCCCCTGCGCTCTGCCTTGGCGCGGCTAGTTCCCTTCTGAGCAGCGCAATCTTTGCTGCTGGATAGAATTTGTCTAGGAATTTCTTCTGCAGCTGCTCCCATGTGTGAATAGATCCTGCGGGTAAATTCATCAACCAATGTCTGGCTGTATCACACAACGAAAATGGGAATGCCTTCATTTTCAGCGCCTCATCACTCTCCCCTTCGGTCTTCATGTTCTCGCAAATGACTAGGAACTCTCGCACATGCTTGACTGGATTTTCATTGTTCACCCCGTGGAACTTGGGCATGTGATGGATGAGCGAGCTCCTTAGCTCAAAATGACCGCCTGGTGGAAGCACGATGCACCATGGCTGGTTAACAGTGATAGGGGCCGACATCTCGCGCACTGTTCTGCGTCGCGCTGCTTGTTGCACGGGTGGCGCATGATACACTTCATCGGCCCTCCTTGCTTCAACCTCGCGCTGCACTTCCTCTCTGAACAGGGCTGCGCGGTTATGTGCTCTTGCTTCCTCTGGGGTTCTGTCCCCCAAGTTGTCTCCTACGACACTGTTATCCTCCATAACCTGTTCCGAATCTCAAGGAAAAATGAAATTAAAAGATAACTAATGTTGTTGCGTCTGTCAGTGCGCAACTAGAATCTGCGCAGCGCAACTGTTTCAAGGTTGCGCAGGCTGATGTGATTGCGTGCTATCAGAAACAACAACGAAAACAAAACAAACTGAAATAAATAGTTACTAAAAAAGGAAAAAAACGTAAACTAACTAGAACTTAGCTGTGTTGCTCCCCGGCAACGGCGCCAAAATTTGATCGCGCGTCGTTGTGCGCGTCAAATATAATCCTTCCTCTTCCACTCAGTACAGCGGTTAAGTAAGGGTCGATCTCCACAGGGAGCAAGTAGTTCAGTTTTAGTCAGTGACCTACACTTACGAAGATTGGGGGGTGAGTGATTGGTTTGCGCAGTGCGCGAGTAACAGTGTGAAACGCAGAGAAATGCACTAGGCGTGCGCAGGCAGTAGAGACTAGATACTATGACTATGAGAGGTATTGGGCGGACAATCCTCTATGCGTGCATTCCTTATCACTGACTCTAATATGTCTATAGCTTAATTTCACTTGGGTTAGTGTCCGGTCAAGGCTTCCTAACACGTGCGCATGTTCCGTTCAAAGTTCATGTGCTATTAATCCTTAGAACATAGACTAAAACAGCTGCGAATCCTGTCACAGTAGCAACAGCTTACCCTAGCTCATTACTCCTAGTTGTCACCGTAAAGCTATCAACTAGTTTAACATATGACAAGCAAGCAACACAAGGAAGATTGCGGTTCAAGGCTTCCCCTACTCATGCAACTAGCTGTCTCCGTACGCACAGGATTAATACAAGTAAGTAAACTATGCATTAAGCTCAAGTCTCAAAGAAAGTGCATCATAGATTCATGCCCGACCAACACTTAAGCGTTTAGCTAGACATGCTAGTGATAAACATCATAGAATAGTAAATAATGACTAATGTGTCTGAAAAACAAGTAGCAAACAGTGCGTGCAGCTTGTCTTCTCGGCTGGCGCAGTCGGCTGACGCAAATCCTCTTAACAAGTCCGTGTGTTTTCCAGTGTTGCCGCTCTCTCTGGTGTGTGTCGTCCAATGATGGCTGTGATATATCTCTCTTGAAACCCTAGACTTCCTTTGTTTATATATTGCCCAGGAAGTTCACCTTTGGCAACTTCCAAATCTGGTCACTGGACTTTGCGCCTGGCGCACAGCATTCGGCTAGCGCATCGGCTAGCGCACCGCTACTGACTCTCGCCAACTTCTCTTCTGCTTGTGTTGCTATGTCCGCAGGCGGATCTCTCACTCCTAGAACGCTGCCTGTTAGCGCGTATCCGACTCCAGGACTCGTTTTGCCCTGTAATACAAAAACACTAGAAACGAGTAATCTTGCTCATAAAATATTGCAAGTAAGCATAGGGTTATGATCTAAATAATGCGTACAAATAGCCTCTATCACCCGCATTAGCAACAAAGTACAATTTCAGTATATAAATGATTTTAAACCATATTCCAATAAAATGAATAAGGATCATTCATACCTTTGTTTCTTGTCTCCAAACAAGAAAAGAAGTCCTCGAGTTTAGACTCTACCTTCTTGTGGATAATTTGCAGCGTTTTAGAAGAATATCATCCACCGAGATAAGAATCCATAGAAGAAGCCCTCCATGGTCTCCACCAAGATATTAACTAGAAATCGAATTGTCCATTGTGTAGCATATATTCATCAATGGCATCTTCATTCATCCAAGTAGAAACATCATTAAACGCAGGAAAATCCAATAGAAGAGGAAGATCAACTCAATTCTCCAATGTGCCCATAGTAGGTTGATCATCTATGTACTCTTTACAACCTAATCTAACATTTCGAGTTCCTCTCGATCGTATTCTTCTATTATGGGGTTGTCAAATATGTCCAACGTTGACATAACCATCCCATCTAATTCACAATATACCATTATGAGTCGATATTGATCTACTATAGAAAGATAAATGTACTTAATCAATAAGAACAACAAACCCATAAATTTCCCAATGGTTATATTCCAACATTAATGTTTATATCTAACAATATTGTATACTCCAACAACATCAAATTAAAGCAATAAGCACATTCAAACCCAATTTACAGGACAATGTCAATTCAAATTTCAAAATCCTAAAAACTCACATAAATCCTAAATCAAACACACAAAACCTAACGGAATTTAACCTACGGAATGGAACTCACCTACGAGCTGAAGGAAGTTGTCGGTGGGGGATTGGAGACGACCCTTGTCGCTCGATCGACGGACAGAGGGAGAGATGGTAGGGTGGGAGGACATGGCAAGGATGGGGAAGAGATGGCTTGGAGGGGGAAGAGAAGAGAAGAGAAGAAAAGAATCACGAGTTTTCAATTAAAAAGATAACAGCCTTTCCCAAAAGTGGTTTTCTGTTTTATTGCAAGTCCATTCATGCATAGCCCGCTGAACTTGATTTATAACAAAAGCCGCTTATGGGAAAATTTGGCTTTCTTTAAAAACCGTTTTACCCATAAGCGGCTTTTACCATAATGCCACATCAGCGCACTTTAATGCCACATGCAATCCACCGTAACGCTGACAAGGCAAGAATTTAATTTTGTTTTGGACAACCATTTTTGTCAAAGACGGCTTTCCAAAAAGATAACATATTCTAAAGAAATCTATGAATGATGATTTTTTATAAATAACTTTTCATTTGGTGGTAGTTCGAGAATTTCCTCCCAATTCAATCATCCCATGTAAACCTTAAACAGTCTCTATACCCCTACTTTCCTTGCTCTATCTCCTCATTTTCTCAACATCTCAGACTCTTGCATCCTGTATGTATCAATGTTGATGTTTTAGTGAGAAGTTTTGATGTCCGCGAACAATTTAATGGCACTTAGGTTTTAGGCAAAACAAATGTTCAAAGGGCCTTCAAAATTTTAAGTGTAGGTGTTGAGATAACATAATTGGATCTATGGGATCCAGTGAAGGGAATTTCTTGTTTCCATAGGCAGCGGAAGTTTAAAATTTTAAGAAGAAAGTATCAATGGATCGTTGTATATAAATGATTTTAAACCATATTCCAATAAAATGAATAAGGATCATTCATAACTTTGTTTCTTGTCTCCAAACATAAAGTCCTCGAGACTTAGACTCTACCTTCTTGTGGATAATTTGCAGCGTTTTAGAAGAATATCCTGCGCCGAGACGAGATCACTTTTTGAAAAAAGGATTTCTAGGTTAAGAATCCGTAGAAGAAGCCCTCCATGGTATCCACAAAGAAGTTAACTAGAAATCGAATTTTTCTCTTGCTAGAGAGTAGTAATTCGATTGCTCCTTAATTTCTATTCTCCAATAGAAATATATGTTTTGTGAGTTCTCAACTAATGAGAGACTTAATGAGAGCAGAAAATTTACTCATTTTAGGAGTTAATGAGAGGGCCTTTATATTGCAAACAAGGAATGGATGTTATATCTCCAGAATTTACCTCCAATTTTACCATGGTTTTCAACCATGATCCAATCCAAATTAGATCGTGACATAAGAAGAGAAGTTATAGATCCTTCTTTTATCTTTCGATCCATACATTTTACAATCAAAATTAACTTCATACATGGAAGTTATTCGACGAATACAAAACATGGACAACAGTTTCCCAGAGCATGACATCAATATGTTCTACTACGTTTTTATGTTTTAAAATCAAAATTAACTTCTTTGTCTTAAAATCGGATGTCATATGAGAGAGATATACATGAAATAACGAACACTACTCGGACAGTTTTTCTCAAACGGTTACATCATGTTAACATTGTTAAGGTATGTGGCATCATTGACAAAATTCCTACAAGGTGCACAAGAGTCTGCTACAACAAGCATGTGAAGACAGCAGCTGGTGCAGAGCGTTCCAGAGTGAACAAGCAGAGTGCACAAGTGTTGCTACAGCAACCTGTGTAGCAGAGAGCTATAGCATCCCAAATAGCAGATTTCCGTGTGAAGAACAAGCTGCCCAGAATTGAAGACAAGAGCAACGGAAGCTTTCTAAATGTAATTTAGAAGATTCCCTAAGTGAATAGCTTGCCACAACAAGTCAGCCCGAGGATATTGAGTTTTGGAAAGTAAGTGTCCTTATCAAGAGTCCTACATAGAGGAGAAGATCTACAACAACATGTAGAGATGGCAGGTGAAGCATAGTGAAGCGCCGACAAGGTGAACAAGCTCAGTGAACAAGCAGTTGCTACAGTAGGAGCTGTAGCAGAGAGCTGTACCAGCAGTATTGCCGCGACAAACAATCTGCTCAGATATGAAGTAGCAGTGCAAAGAGAGGCTTCCAAATCTTCTCAAAATATTCAGTGAAGATTCCATGCCTTATCTTAAAGATTTGCTTAGAGAAATCAAATCTCCTACAAAATAGGAGATAGGATCTTGTTGAGATCTTGGAGGATCTTCCTAAAAGTTAATGGGATTGTTTCCTAATGAATTTAGGAAATTCCATCAACAACAAACAACTCAGCAAGCTCAAGGTAAAGAAAAGATTTCTAAAATTGGTTTTAGGAAATCAAATCTCAACAAACTTGCAAGAATCTAGGAGAGCTTTGTGAAAGGCTTCCTAAATTTGATATTGATGGAACTTGGAGTTCCTATTTAAAGGGAGACTGAGCAGAGCAGCAAATCATCCATCCAAGATAGAATCCAAGCACAAAGATAGAGCAATATACCGAGAGATATATTCAGAGTGCTAGAGCGGAGCGATTGGATCACCACCAAGAGCAGAGCCTACGCGCAGAGTTGAGTGACTGAAGTAGAGACTGATCGAGACTTGCAGAATCTGATCAGAGCTTGATCAAAGAAACCAATTCAGAGCAGGACGGGCTTGTTGGTTGATCAACACAGGCCGCAAGGGAATTGTCGAGTGGAGGAACTCGGACAATCTGCAGAAGGCCAGGTCTCGCGAGTGACAGACGGTCACTGAGTGAGGGGGAGCATTCCAGAGTGTGCAGCGCTCGTGGAAGAGTTCGATCGGCTCAGCGGAAGGCTTTGGAGCGACCCGGACAGAACCTGCACCAGCTAGTTGCTACAACGAGTGCTATAGCAAACCTACTGAGACATTGTGTTAATTAGAATAGGCTGAGTCTGTGTGATCAGAGGAGTAGCTATTCTGAATTAATTCAAGTGAGTAGGTGTGTGTGTGTGTGAAACACAAGTCAGAGCGTGTTCTGATTGTGTGTGATCGACTAGCTAAGGTTGAGTAGCATAGGTTGCGTGGAGTCGAACCGTGTTGTACAACAGACCTTGAGACTTGTGAATTGAAAGACTGAGGTTCAGTCTTTCCTAGAGGAAGGCACTTGGCCGAAGTGGGTGAACAAATCCCTGTTCATTGTGTTATCTTGATGCAAAAGATTCGTCGGTACAAGAGTGTGCTATAGCAACTACTTGTACATAATCTGCAACTGAGAGGTGCTGCGAATTTCAAACATGTTTTACACCCTAATATATTTTTATTTTTGTTGAGGTATGAATCCCTTGACAAAACTGCACAAGATTCTGCTTCAGCAATCCCTGAAGATTTGAAGCTGGAGCACAATCTGAAGAACTGGCGAGATACAGCAACCAATCACAAGGATCTGCTACAGCACTCAGTGGACCACAAAAGCTAAGGCAAACTGGGCAAAAGGCAAAAGACAAATTCCACTATAGCAACCGTGTTGATCTGAAGCTAGAGCAGACTGGGAAAGTATCCTGAAGATTCATGGAGTGTTCCTGGCAAGGTGCTACATGAGTCGTGGAAGTTCAGGATGCGCCGCAAACGTCATCAAGTGGCCTGCAGATGTCATCACGCAGTCGGAGGAAATCTTAAAAGATAAAGATCCTAAAGTTCGATTTAGGAAATTGAATCTTCAACAACCTTTCATGAATCTAGGAAGAGATTCAGATAATGATGTGCTGCCTTATGAATCTTAAGGCAATAAGGTTTCCATCGCTGGCGATCCGCGAAGCTATAAGAGCAAGGCAGAGGCAGTCTCTTGAAGATACATTGAACGAAGAATTCAAAGTGGAGAATACTCACAACTAGAGTTTCAAGCAGAGGGCTAAAGGTGTTGTGAGGTGCGCAGAAGAGATCAGAACTCGCTGAGTTTGATCAAGTTTTGATCCACATAATTCAACTAGAGCGTGGCTCGTTGAAGGATCAAACAATGGCTTCAGAGAACAGCTGCGGACTAACCTATCCCAGGCTGTTGAAGACCTGAGCGCCTCTTCTTGATATTGTCAAGTGGGCACTGATCAAGGGGGAGAAGATTCTGAGTTGGAGGAACTCAGAGAGAGAAGGACTGATTGGCAGAGTCTGCTGGAGAAATCGTCTACAGAAGTTACATTTACTCTGAGATAGAGTGTGCTGAACCATTCCATGTACTGCACATTGTAGTAGGGTAGGCTAAGTCTAAGTGTCAGGTCTGTAGCTGTTCTTTACTAGAAGTGTGTAGGTAGCACGAAGAGAGTCTGTGTGATTAGACTGAGCAAAAGATTTCGACCATGTGAGAAGTAGAGGTGAGAGTCCTTTGTACTTTGAACCGTCATAGTGGAGTGTTGAGGATCAGAGAGTGATCCTCCTCAGACGTAGGCAAGTTGCCGAACTTGGTGAACAAACTATCTGTGTCTTTCTTATTCATCACAAGAATAATTTGTGCAGGAAGATACAGAGACTGCTACAGCAGAAGCTGTAACTCTAGAAGCTATAACTTGAGATCAACAACGCAATCAAACTTTAATTGGTATCGGAGCTGATCATTCAACATACAGAGTGTGATCCGGGAAGGCGTTGCTGTCATCGGATGGCCACAATGGAAAAAGGACAAAGCACCAGCAGACCGCCGTTGCTCGAAGGAGGAAATTATGGCTTCTGGAAGGCTTGGATGAAGGCTTTATCAAATCTATTGATGAAAGGGAAAGGAGGGCAGTCATATCATAATGGTGTCACCCAATGACTGTCGACAGCACAGGAGTTGCCCACAAAACACCTTGAAACAAATGGATTGTCGATGAGTGATGGAGCGTATTTCTACGATCCATCGACTTGTTTATTCCCATTATTTAGTTGCACTTTGCGTGTGGTAGATTACTTCTATGTAGTGTTTCGCATTGCAGGTGTATCGAGACCGCTTTTGAACTTTATTGTGCATTTTGGAGCATTCTAGGCCCCATTCAATCACTCAGGAATGCAAACGAGCAAAGATTTAGAGCTAATCTAGGCAGATTGACCTATTCATCGTCAAAGGCTTGCCGAACACATGATTCTTATCCGATTGAGGCGTGCTATATCTTGTTGGAAAGCTAATTCTAGCACTGCAAAGTTGATTCGCCCAAGAGGAATTCAGGCTAGGGCGAATCAAAAGTGATTCGCAAGTGAAATTGATTCGCCCAGCCCCATTGCACACGGACACTTTGATTCGACCAACCCTGATCTTTGGTCCAACACGAATCAAAATTGATTCGACCAGCTTCGTAACACATGCACAGTTTGATTCGACCAACCCTGGTCGAATAAATTTTGAGCCAGCACGAATCAAAATTGATTCGGTCAAAGACGGCCAACCCGGACAAAATCAAAGGGTATATATAGAGAAAGATGGAAAAAAACAAGGGGCTTCGGCTGTAAAAGAAAACCCTAGACCAAAAATCATTAGAGCAAAGTCAGAGAGACAAGCGAGATATTTTAGAGACAGAAGTCAGCGTCGGTGAACAGTGATCGTGAATGCGATGAACAAAGATAGTGAACAATGCGGTGAAGAGTATTCGTATTTTCTAAACTCAGTTTTTCCTTACTAGATGAATTGTTGTAGCTAAACCCTAATTCAGTTTGGAGATTTTTATTGCAACTTACGGTCTTATGTTTCATAATTCGATTTAGTGAACTAATGTTCTTTGCATGAATTGCATGCTCTGATTATCAAGTTAGCATACCTAGCGGTGAAACTGAATTGATATTTATTGCATGATACTAGATTGACTGCCCTATTAGAGAAGCCTAGCAGTAGAACTAATTTGGTTTTTTTAGTTGAGTAATTGTTAACCCATTCGAGAACGTAGCGGTTAAAAGTAGGTAGAACATTGGAGTCGACATTGCCTTAGCAGGATTGTTAGACTAGAACATTAGTTTACTATTTGATGCATGTTAGATCGATGATTACCAGTTGCAATGCATATCCCTGAACTGATTCTTTATGATATTGAGAAATAACATTCTTCTTGCAAACCCCCTTTTTGTGACAATTGTTAGTAGAACTCTATAACTAATTGCTCTATTTTGGTTCGACCCTGCTTATCACTAGCTAATAAGTAGGTAATATAAATATAATTTTGGCCTCCACAACGACGTGCCGTCAATGAGGTAGCTTCATCATCAGGAAACTCCAAGACTTTGAATGCTATATTTGTTGCTGCGGATGCAAACATTATTAGCTGTTGTGCACTTCACATTTAAACAGGCAATGGATATTTCTGCAAAAGACGTGATCAATATCAAGAAAATACATCATTTTTTTTTTCCTAAGATTCACATAAAGTTAGCTGCAATGCGAGAGAAAGCCATACGACACAAGGTGGAGATGTTTGATAGGGGTAAAGTAATTGCACAAGTCATTACTACAAACAAGCATAATGTTCACATCGTTGATCTTCACGGTCGCACATGCAAGTGTGGTAAGTGGGAAGCATTTCACTTTTCTTACTCACATGTCTTAGCTGTGTGCATTATAGAGCGAATCAACTACTCTGAACTTTTTGCAGTCGAGTATTCTATGATGGCCTATAATAACACATGGCAATACACCTTTAGTCCGATGCCTAATAAGGCGTATTGGCCGGTTTTTTTTATGGTTCCCGACATGTACCAAATGAACATTTCAAACACACTACGAAGGGAAGAAATCCCACCAGACGGAGGAAAAATGAAATGGACTTTGGAAGTTCTAGTGCATATACCGCCAGTCAAGATGCATATGTTGGATCCTCGAGCCAAGGAGGGCATGTTTCAAACAATGGGAGAGTTGTCAAGTGCTCGAGGTGTCGCGACTCTTAAGTAACACAACTTCCTTTGTTACCGCTATGTAGTTGGATCACCGTGAGTGCGTCTGGCTCCCTCAGACTAAGATCCCTCTCTTGTCCACCTCGATTTGCCTCCCACAGATCAGAAGTTCTCTTCCCGAGAACAACAGCAGTGTAACACAGTCTACCTTCAATCTGAACACCTTGCGATCAACTTCTCTTACGCTCAATTGCTAATCTCCAAAGATGATCGCTGCTCTGATTAACCTTGCTCTCTGAGTTATTGAATAATATGATCTGTGTTTTTGTCATCCTCTTTTCCCGATCTCCTCAACCTATATAGATTAGATTCTAGTGTGTTTTTTAGGAAACAAGGATAGATAATCTTACTTTCCTAACTGAGTAACCCAATCTCCTCTTGCCACAAGATCTTATGAATATTGTCAGCATATTCTTCGCTTAAGATCTTATGAATATCATCAGCATATTCTTTGCGTAATTTCAGCAGCGCATTATTCGCACCAATGTGGACAATTTGATTACACGTGCCTCTGTTCATGCTAACTCTGGTTTACCGTCTGTTTTAGCCTTGTAGCAGACATCATTTGCCAAGAAGATGCCACACATTCATCTATGGGGCACCGGGATTTAACAATCTCTCCCTGACATTTTTTAGCAAAACTTCTTCAACATTCACAAGGTAAGAGTCCACTGTGCGCCTCCTTGTAAAATTACTCCCCCTTTTGCAAACAAAAGTGTCAAGGGTTTACAACCAAACATGAAAGTCAGTAGAGTTCAAAATAAATGACAATATTCCAAACATAAATAACAACGCAAGTAGTCTTCTTAATCTCTGCTTCATTAGTCGGAGTCGTCAGCTGTGCTAGGTTTATCCTCAGATTCTTCTTCCTCCAATATATATTTGAGATCCCTTAGTAACAACTTGACCTCTCGCTTTGCTGCTGCAATCTGAGATGACATGATTTCAAGTATTTTCAACTGCTTGTCAAGTCTTGTTATAATCATTGAGTTTGGGGAGGTCTGTCCAGACTTCTTTAACACCGCTGTTCCACCAGGTGGTTCCTTCAGTCTTAGCAGTGCTTGTTGAACCAATACAGGAACAGTGACATCCACTTGATGTTTTCCAGTGAACAGCTTGTAATCAATGCTGATGGATGCAGAAGCAGGAGACATTATCATTGGTCCATCACATAGGGCAGAATAATGATTCACCATTAGCTCAAACAACATAGAGTGACAGCCAATCGGCATATTTATGAGTTCTAAAACAATGTGCTGGCATAGATGATTAAAAATTATTTGTCCAAGATTTACCGTAACTCCTTAAGCCACATGAAGAATGAATGCGCCAATATTTTTGCTGATTGTTGTTCTGTGTAGAGTCGGTATCCAGTTACTGATGCATATTCCAAGTGAACAAAACCAGCACAAGTGAACAAGAGGCTGCTACAGCCGGAGCGGGTTCAGGAAGTTGTAGCATCTGTTCGTCAGCATCAGCTCGGATCTTCGCTGAAGGAGCTTGGCAGTGCAT
Organism: Umbilicus rupestris; assembly: GCA_963678935.1. NCBI lineage: Eukaryota > Viridiplantae > Streptophyta > Magnoliopsida > Saxifragales > Crassulaceae > Umbilicus > Umbilicus rupestris. The sequence continues at coordinate 5,842,781 of OY787628.1, read as the reverse complement.
CCGTAAGCATCAAGGGAGTTCCTAAATACTCGGAGAGAATATTCCAGTGGAGATTCTCAGATGGCAGAGAATATTTATTTATAAAAGAATAGGTTTGCAAATCAAATATAATCTCCTACAACTTAGGAGATATTATTGTTTGGAGGAAATTGCTAAAATTGGTAATGGTAGGACTGGGTGTTCCTATTTAAAGGAGGCTGTTCAGAGCGTCAAGGGTATCGAAGTGAAGAGAGCAAATACCAGAGTGTACACAGAATACGGTGAGAGTGGAATTCAAGTGCGAGAGGATCTTCGATCATCACCGAGAGTAGAGCGTGAGCGCAGAGCTGAGGTTATTGAAGTAGAGTGTGATCAGGGCTTACAGAGTCTGATCATAGCTTGATCAGGAAGCCAATTCAGAGCAGCGGTTGCTTATTGGTTGATCAAGGGAGGCTGCGGAGGTATTGACGAGTGGACGAACTCGATCAAGTGACTGGTCGGCTAAACTCACTAGTGACAGGTGGTCACTGAGTGAGGGGGAGTGCTCCAGAGTTTGCAGCGCTAGTGGAGAGGTTCGATCGGCTCAGCAGAAGGCTTGGAGCGACGCAGACAGTTTTGGTACCAGCTGTGTGCTACAGGAGGTGCTATAGCAACCTGCAGATAACATTGAATTAAATAGAATAGGCTGAGTCTGTGGGATCAGAGTTGTAGCTATTCTGAATTATTTCAAGTCTGTTGGTGTGCAGTACACAAGTTAAAGCTTGTTCGGATTGTGTGACTAGTTTAGGTCATGTAACATAGGTGTCGTGCGTCGAACCGTGTTGTACTGTGGACCTGAGAAGCTAGTGGATTAAGGGTTGGAGTTCAGCCCTTCCCAGACGTAGGCAGACTGGCCGAACAAGGTGAACAAACCATTGTTCCTTGTTCTATCTTAATGCATCAGAAGAGTGTGCTGTAACAACTGCTTGTACACAATCTGCAACTCAGAGGCGCTGCAGTTTTCAATTGGTATCAGAGCCGGAGCTTAACATACAGAGTCACTATCCTGTGCACCTAGCTGAGAAGAGCAAGACAATGAAGGAAGGACAAAGCACAAGCCGCCCTCCACTGCTAGAAGAAAGCAATATTGGCTACTGAAAGGCTAGGATGAAGGCTTTCCTCAAGGCAATTGATGAGAAAGTGTGGAAAGCAGTGGTCATAGAGTGGGCCCCTCCCAGAACCATTGATGAAAAAGGAGTCACTCGGTAGAAACCTGAAGAGCAGTGGATTGCAGAAGAGGATGCTGCAGCAATTGACAATTCAAAAGCCTTGAATGCAATCTTTGCTGCTGTGGATGCCAACAACTTCATATTAATCTCCAATTGTGACATTGCAAAGCAAGCTTGGGAGATCTTGGAAGTTGCTCATGAGGGGACTGACAAAGTGAAGATATCCAGAATGCAGATGATTACTTCACAGTTTGAAGGTCTGAAAATGCAAGAGGAGGAAACCATCACAGAATTCAATGCCAAGCTGTGTGACCTATCAAATGAAGCTCATGCTCTTAAAGAACCTATCCCTGAAGAAAAGCTAATTAGGAAGGTCCTTAGATCATTGCCATCCAGATTTGACATGAAGGTGTGACAGCCATTGAAGAAGCTCAGAATGTCAGGTACATGAGGCTGGAAGAATTAATTGGATCTCTCAAGCAGTTTGAGATGAAGCTAGTCAAAGAAGATGCTCCCCTCAAAAGCAAAAATGTTGGATTGGAGGCTGAAACAGAAGAGGAGAAGACCTCAGCTGATGATCAACTGAGCTTGCTGGTAAAAAATACGGGGAAGTTCTTGAAAACCATGGAATCAAGGTCTGGTCAGATCTCAAACTCTCGAAAACAATCCAGAAGAGGTGGAGGATTTTAGAGAAAATCCAAAGAACCAGCTGAAGAGGAAGAAGAAAAGAAAGAAAGAAGGAAAGGCATTCAGTGCTGGAACTGTGAAGGATATGGACACAGAGAAGCAGAGTGTCCCAACAAGCAGATCAAGGGTTTTGACAAGAAAGAGTACAATTCACTAACTGCAAAATGGAGTGACTCTGAGGAAAGTGATGAAGAAAATTTTACTGTGTTAGCTAGTGTATCCTCTTATGACTTTGAAGAAGCAACAAAGAATGAGTTCAATTATGGGATTGATGTGTCAGATAGCGAAGATGAGGATGACTCTACACACAACATATTAGAAAGTCTGCGAGACATCCTTCAACAATGTGAGGATGCCCTGAAGGTAAATAAAGCATTAAATGACAGAGTCAATCAACTAGAAGAAGAGCGGGAGAAGCTGCTTCAGAAACTGTCATCACTCAGTAGACCGGTCAACCTACAGAAGAAAGAAGATTCTGCTACCAAAGACACTGATGTTAGCATTCCTCTCACAACTAACCCTCAGAATAATATACTGGTAAAATCCTTTCTTATCAAAGATTTGGAGGAGGAAGATTGGGCCTGGGATATACAGATGAGGAAACCACTGGTAGAACAGTCTTTGTTAAGCCTATTGAAACAGAGAATATCGAGGATTGTGAAGAGAAAGGTGAGCTCTGCCAGAAGCTGATGGAGGAAGAATTAACTGTCAACCTTAACCAGGAGGTGCTTCAGCAACCGCTGTATCTACCCTCTGTATCAAATGCAAGTCTTCACAGAAGAAGAAGTAATCCACAGACCTGTGGAAAAGAAAAATGTACTCAAAGAAAACATTTTAACCTGAAGTATCCTTAGATACGCAGAAGGATTACCAGAGATGATTTCAGGGAAAGGAAATCAAAGTTCAACAATCACTGTTAGATGCCTCTCAGCTCGGCTTATCCTGTAAATCTTCGTCAACGATCAGAACTGCAATGGAGAGTCAGAATAATGGATAAACCAGCGCACTGGAATGGAGCAAGCAAAAGAGAGTCACAAGAAACGCAGGTGTGGAGACCTAAATGTGACAAACGGAAAGACCAGAGAGTTGACTGTCAGAAGCTGTGGAAACAGAGACCGACTCAAGTATGGTTGAAGAGACAACCAGCTAACTCTGACAAGGAATCACCAGACAATGGGGGTAGCATCAGCAAATAAGTGATCCAGTTCCGTGATGCTATAGCAACTAGGGCCTGAAGTAGCTTGTTCAAAACTTTTGGTTGCTAAAGATAGAAGAGGTCACATGCTGGGCATGTGCTTCTGGAAAAGAAAGAAAATCAACGGGTAAATCAAATTTCTAGGGCTCATTCGGTTGAAGTTTTTCCCAATTCGCACGCAGATCAAATCCCCCCTACTCGAACTCCTTCTGCAAATTGCTAACAATGATGAAGACTCGAGGACTGAAGAAGAACCTAGCAGTAGCACGACAAGGCAGAACTGAAAGGAAGTCTAAGTCTCGTAGTGAAGCGCCTGCTCAACGACTAGACTTGGTGGTCTGGGAGCCCGCACCTCTCCCTGTGTCGCACAATGCTCCTTCTCCACAAGGAGGATCTCCACATAAAAGGAGACGACTGGTCCATGACAGGGAGCTTGCAACCAGCGCAGCAGTGGTGACTGAAGAGGCAGTGTTCGAAGAAGGTTCAAGAGGAGTACAAGCTGCAGAGGTTACTGCAGCCGGTCAAAAGGTTGAAGAGTTCTACAGAACCCTTGTCACGTTCCCTGGCATAGAAGGAGAAGGTGAGGAGGTTGACGCGGATCTTCCTGGACAAGAAAATGCTGCAGCACACCCTCCTCCATCCTCTGACAAAGGAAAAGCTCCAATCACAGCAGTGAAGAAAAGGAGGAGTCTAGTGAAGAGGATGCTGTAGGTGATCCTTTCGAGAGAAGACTTGTTCTGGCTGACACTGTTGCAGTCACTATAGGGGGAGTATGGTTCAGAAACAGGCATGCCTCTCAATCATGGTGCTATGTGGAGAGGAAGCACATTGTTACAGAGAAGAGATTGGACCTGGACAAATACAAATCTGCATCTATCATCCAGCTCCTAACTGAGTTAAACCTACTCAAGTCCTTGACTTACCCTTACAGATTCAATATATCACTAGTTAGGGAATTCATAGTCAACATGGAAGAAAAATTTGGTGAGGAAGAAGAAGATGATTTTGGGAAGAGTTGGGTGCGGGGTAAGAAGGTAGTAATCACCCCTGAGAAGATAGATGAATTTCTAGAAATAGACAGTGATGCCAGAGAGCCTACAAATGTCAAGCAAGAGGTGTTGGCCAAGGTTCTCACCGGAGGAGTGTGCATGTCTTGGGGTGGACCAAATCTCAGTGCTGCGGAACTCACCTCCCAAAATGCCCAGTTGTACAACTTGGGCATTAGGAACTGGATCCCCAGCTCTCATAGGGGAAAGGTTAGCAGATCCTTTGCTAACCTTTTACACTCGATTGGGAAAAGGAGAAGAATCAGCTTGGGTAGTGTGATGTTTCCCCAACTTGCTGCTCATGCTGGCAGTGCTTCCTCTAGCAAACCCATTGTCTTGCCATCCCTCATTTACGGAATGATGTTCTCTCAGCATCCAGAGTTAGGAGATATTACTGAAGGATTGTCCGAAGAGCTGCAGGTTTTTACAGTAGATCACAAGCTCTTCAAAGGGAAGCACGGAGTTGACATTGCCCAAGAAGACCCACTTCTGGTTGCCCCTTCTGATCCACCCTCTTATGAGGAAGCTCTTCCCCCTGCCTTTGCAATTCAAGCAGCTCTCCATGCAAGGATCGTGAACAACCTGAAGACAGAGCTGTACATGCTGGACACTGAAGCCAAATGAAGGGATGCCAGACGTGCCAAAATCAGAAGCCTGCTCAATAACTTGGAATATTTGGAGGAGCAAGGGCCTGCTCCAGGGACGCGAGCATTTGTGTCAAAAAGAGGGAGAGTAAATGAAGGCAAGATGAACTGAACTCTCTAGATGTATTTTTTTAAGCCCTGCGTGGCTATGCTAAGGCCTGTGGCCACAACTTACTTTTAATATTTGTTTAATATTTGTTTTTCGTGAAAGACTTCATCTGTGGCCAAGGGTTTTGTCAAAATGCCAAGGGAGAGATTGATGATGCAGTATGGCAATCTTTGACAAAACCAGCACAAGTGAACAAGAGGCTGCTACAGCCGGAGCGGGTTCAGGAAGTTGTAGCATCTGTTCGTCAGCATCAGCTCGGATTTTCGCTGAAGGAGCTTGGCAGTGCATCCGTAAGCATCAAGGGAGTTCCTAAATACTCGGAGAGAATATTCCGGTGGAGATTCCCAGATGGCAGAGAAGATTTATTTATAGATGAATAGATTTGCAAATCAAATCTAATCTCCTACAACTTAGGAGATATTGTTGTTTGGAGGAAATTGCTAAAACTGTTAACGGTAGGACTGGGTGTTCCTATTTAAAGGAGGCTGTTCAGAGCGTCAAGGGTATCGAAGTGAAGAGAGCAAATACTAGAGCGTACACAGAATACAGTGAGATTAGAATTCAAGTGCGATAGTATCTTCGATCATCACCGAGAGCAGAGCGTGAGCACAGAGCTGAGGTGATGGAAGCAGAGTGTGATCAGGGGTTGCAGAGTCTAATCATAGCTTGATCAGAAAGCCAATTCAGAGCAGCGATTGCTTGTTGGTTGATCAAGGGAGGCTGCGGAGGTATTGACGAGTGGACGAACTCGGTCAAGTGACTGGTCGGCTAAACTCACTAGTGACAGGTGGTCACTGAGTGAGGGGGAGTGCTCCAGAGTGTAAGGCGCTCGTGGAGAGGTTCGATCAACTCAGCAGAAGGCTTGGAGTGACGCAGACAGTTTTGGTACCAGCTGTGTGCTACACAAGTGCTATAGCAACCTGCAGATAACATTGAATTAATTAGAATAGGCTGAGTCTGTGGGATCAGAGTTGTAGCTATTCTGATATTTCAAGTTTGTAGGTGTGCAATACACAAGTCAGATGTTGTTCTGATTGTGTGACTACTTTAGGTCAAGAAGCATAGGTGTCGTGCGTCGAATCGTGTTGTACTGTGGACCTGAGAAGCTAGTGGATTAAGGGTTGGAGTTCAACCCTTCCCAGACGTAGGCAAATTGGCCGAACTGAGTGAACAAACCATTGTTCCTTGTTTTATCTTGCTGCATCAGATTTGGTTGTTCAAGAGTGTGCTGTAGCAACTGCTTGTACACAATCTGTAACTCAGAGGTGCTGCAAATTTCACTATGTTGTTAGATACCCCGACTCAATAGAGCTCTTTTTCCACGAGGTGATACTTCCATTTGTAAGTTCTGCTGCAAGAATTCCCCACTCTATTATCTCTGGCACAGACTTTGCTGGAGTGATACCGAAGAATGCATTTATAGTTTCTGGAGTAATCAGAATACGCTGCCCTCTTACATGAACTTCACCATAGTTACTGCTGGATTTCATGCTGAACTGTTGTGATAGATTTCATACTAGCTCACGAACCAGCTATTCAGCAAATTGTTACGGCAACTTCAGTGATTTCATCAAACCTGCCTCCTTAATGGCCCTGACAACTTTGGGTACTTCAAACTTTCTCTACAAACACTCGCTAGAACAACTTTCATTTCCTGAATAATTCTCCATTTCTTTGCGGCCTCACTGTTACAGAACCATACCCCCAATTGTGTGACACCCACTATCATGGACTCCCCACTCAGAGTCGAACCAGGTTTCTGAGAAGATAGTCCCTTCACTGACTTTTTAGCAACAAGTTTTCCCTTCTCTTTTGCTACTACTCCCCATATATCAGAGACCACTTTTTCCCCCTTTTCTGCTTTACTGCTAGATAACACATCCTTTCCTCTTTTTTCACTTAGATAGACATTCGGCAACTAAGGATACCATTACTATCTCATCTAGAGATTCTTCCACATCGACTGGCTCAGATGCAACAGATTTGTGAGGTGGGCTATAAGGAACCGCCTCAGATTCGGTCATCTTCTAAGCAGGTGACACCATCTATGGCATGTAGACAACTATTGCCATCGCTCCTTCCTCTACCTTAGCCATCTGATCAGTACCCTTTTTGACTTCTTCATCATGAACAATTTCAACCACTGGATCTTCACTAACTATGGGTGCCGTATCCTTTGAACCATGCACTAACTCAGCTTCTGTTTCCTTTACCCTCTTCCTAGCCTTCTGAGCGAACAACCTGGCTAGCCTTGAGGCCTGACCTTTCTTCTTACCAGCATATGCCTTTCTTTGATGCAGGGCAGTGTCAATCTTGTCTGCCAGGGACTTCTTGACCGACTTCACCTTCTGTTTCTTAGTCGTCTCACCTCTCTCGGCAGGCAACTCCCCCTGAATGTCTGAGCATGCAGGCAAAAGAGTCTCCCCTGATCTGTTCCCCACACCAACTATTTCAGCTTCCATTACCACATCTTTTGACTTATCGACCTCTAGCACATCAATTTTCACAGAGGAATCAACTTTCGGGCTTGCCTTTGAGTCAGGCACATGTTCAACTGCCGCCAGCTTCGAAACAGGAGGATTGTCCGAAGCCTTCTTCTTTCTCCCTCCTTTCGTTGGTACTTGGATTTTGATTGTTATTTGAGAGTCCACAGAAGGCTCTCCTTTTTCGTGATGCAGCCGCTCTGGTAGACCTCGCTGGAACCGACGAGAGAGTGTTGTCAGTTTCAACACTGGTGAAGGATTTCTTGAAGGCAACCATGATTTTGAGATTGAAGATTTTCGGAGAAGAGGCTTTCTCTTTTACTTCAGACGAACTCTTCTTGATGTTCTGCGAAAATTCAGCTAGTAGTTTAGGAAGTTAGAAATCAAATTTCAAAATAGAAAACCCTAATTGTCGTTTCGAGATAGTACTCAATATTTGCTGATTCCTCATTTCCAAAAAAAATATCCATCACGAAATTCTCGTCCCTATACACTGTCTGACTTAGACTTTGCTTCACCCACCATAAGAGACAGTCACCGGAATCTCTGCCTTTGAATTTTTAACCAGTTCAACAGATCCTTACATAGAAATTAAGAACTGGTCAAGTTTTTCTGAACCTGACTAAGTGTTGACAACACATAGACCCAAGGCAAGTATAAGTGTTTCAAATTGAGCATTGTTCAAGGCTATAGTGAAAATATCTGCTAGCTGTTTGTCGGTGGATATATGTTTCAGAGTGATGATCTTCTGTTCAACTAACTCACGAATGAAGTGATGCTTGATGTCAATATGTTTTGTTCTGCAATGCTGAACATGATTTTTGAAATGTTGATTGCACTCATACTGTCACAGAATAGAACCATCTCCCCCTATTTCTGACCATATTCTTCCATCATTTATTTCATCCAGATCATTTGGGCGCAACAGCTTTCTGCAGCTATGTATTCAGCTTCAGCAGTAGACAATGATATACTGTTTTGTTTCTTGTTGAACCATGATACTACATTGTTTCCTAGGAAGAAACATCCTCTAGAAGTGCTTTTTCGATCTTTTGCGCTGTCTATCCAATCAGCATCACAATACCCAACTAAGTGAGAACTGCTACCCTTGGTGTACCAGAGTCCATGATTCACTGTACCACTTATGTATCTGATTATCTTTTTTACACTTGCCATGTGACTTTCTTTGGGGTTTGCCTGGTACCTGGTACAAACTTCTACAACATAACAGATGTTGGGTCGACTGACAGTGAGATAAAGTAGGCTGCCCATCATGCTCCTGAATAGAGTCTGTTCCACACTGACTTCAGAATTATCCTTTGTTATTTTTACATGTGTAGCGGCAGGAGTGTGCTTATGACTGGCATTTTTCAATCTGAACTTCTTCACCAAGTTTCTAGCATACTTACTCTATGATATAAAGATACCATCTAATTTTTGATATACTTGCAAACCAAGAAAGTAGATCATTTCTCCCACCATACTCATTTGGAATTCTTTTTTTCAACAAACTGATCCACCAAATTCTGTTATTGAGATCCAAATAGTATGTCGTCCTTATAGATTTGTGCATTGATAAATTCCTGTTGGACGTGCTTCCCAAAGAAAGTTCTGTGGACGTGCTTCACAAAGAAAGTTCTGTCTACTCCCCTTTGCACATAGTCATGTTGAACGAGAAATATCGTGAGACGTTCATACCTTGCTCTGGGCGCCTGTTTCAGTCTGTACAGAGCCTTTTGAGGCGATACAATGATCTGGGAGATGTGGATCTTTAAACCCCTTAGGTTGAGAAACATGTACTTCTTCATTTAGGCATCCGTTGAGGAATGCACTTTTCACATCCATATGAATCAGCTTGAATTTTAGGTGACAAGCAAGAGCTAGCAGTAGCCTTATTGCCTCAAGCTAGAGTAACCCAATCTCCTCTTGCCACGAGATCTTATGAATATTGTCAGCATATTCTTCGCTTAAGATCTTATGAATAGCGTTAGCATATTCTTCGCGTAATTTCAGCAACGCAATATTCGCGGACCAATATGGACGATTTGATTGCACGCGCCTCTGTTCAAGCTCACTCTGGTTTACCCTTTGTTTTAGCTTTAGCAGACATCATTTCCCAAGAAAATGCCACACATTCATCCTTGGGGCATCGGGATTTAACAACATCAAATAAATCAGCCAATGCATTAGCAACAACACCAAATCAGGGCTAAGGGTTAGGCTATGTTCTTTTGGACTTATAAAGTACTTATTTAAGTACATATAAGTAAATATAAGTACATATCAGTAAATATCAGTAAATATAAATATATATAAGTAAATATAAGTACATATAAGTAAATATAATTATTCATCATCTTTTTCATCAACAACCCACCACCACTATTCATCACCACCACCATAACAACAACAACACCACCACCACAACCACTACTATCCATCATCTCTTTCATCAACAACTCACCACCACTATTCATCACCACCACCATAACAACAACACCACCACCACAACCACTACTATTCATCATCTCTTTCATCAACAACCCACCACCACTATTCATCACCACCACCATAACAACAACACCACCACCACAATCACTACTATTCATCATCTCTTTCATCAACAACCCACCACCACTATTCTTCACCACCACCATAACAACAACACCACCACAACCACTACTATTCATCATCTCTTTCATCAACACACCACCACCCTTATTCATCACCACCACCACCATAACAGCACCACCACCACTATTCATCATCTCTTTCATCAATACATCACCACTATTCATCATCTTTTTCATCAACACACCACCACAACCACTATTTATCATCTCTTTCATTATTTTAAGTTAAGTAACTTAAATTAAGTTAAGTTAAATTTTTATTTTTTATTAGTGGTGTGTTATTTTTGTGTTGGTGAATTGTTGTGATTTTGAAAGTGTCATGGTAATGGTGGTAGTAGTTAGTGGCGGATCGAGAGAGTCGAGAGAGGGGAGTCACAAAATAAGATTGTATGGATTTATTAATATTTATTTAAAAGTAATTAACAAAATAATTAAATAATAATTTTTTATAAAATATTTTTTTTTGGGGGGGGGGGGGGGGGGGGGAGCACTGGTGGTAGTGGTGTGGTGGAACTGATATTGTGGTGGTGGTGGATTTTTGTGGTGATGGTGGTAGTAATGATGTTGTGGTGGTGGTGGGTTGTTGTTGTTGTGATGGTGGTGGTGGTGTTGTGATAATGGTGGTGGTAGTGGAGTGGTGGTGTTGTTGGTGAAGTTAAATCAAGTTAAATTAAAAGTCAAATCAAGTTAAGTTTAGTTATTTAAATTAAGTCAAGTTAAGTTAAGCTAAGCTTATATAAGTTTAAGTTAGATTTTTTTTATTGGTGGTGTGTGTTTTTGTGATGATGGTGATTAATAGTACATATAAGTACGTATAAGTAAATATAAGTACATATAAGTAAATATAAGTACATATAAGTAAATATCAGTAAATATAAGTACATATAAATAAATATAAGTATAGCAATAAATTTAAGTACAAAATATAAGTCCAAAAGAACACACCCTTAGTGTTAGTATTTTGGTGAAGGGGTATCCTACAACAAGAAAGTGATAGAATCAGGGCTAACCCTTACGTGATTTTGGGAAGCATTAGTCAGATTACTTAATAATGAAACAGAAGATGATTAAGAAGAGTTGATCAACAAGAAAGTTTGTGATACGCAGAGTTGATCAACAAAGAAAGTTGCGGTGGTAACAGTTAAAGTAAAAACATTTCAACTAGAGATGAGGGTTTGAATGAGCTAGTTTTTATATTCTAAAATGGACTATGGGTATGGAAATAAAGAATATACAATAGCTAGCCTGCTACTAAATTTGTGCTCCAGTAAAATTCACTTTCACTGCATGTATTTCCTAACCTTGATGAATAAAAGAGTTTTATATTCATGGATATGACGAAGGATTAGCAGTAAAAACAATGCATGTCAAGTTAGCTTGTTGTCCATTGTCATTGATAAGAGTTTGAGGTGTGTGGATTGCTTAAAATAATTTAATAGTTTCATTGAGAAACTTGGTTATAAGAAGGAGATATTTATTCTTCGAGTTTATTACAAAATGTTTTTGTTACTCACTCATTTTAGGTGTTGATCACTCTAGTTTTTGAGTGAATCACCCTTTCATCCCCTAATAGAGGACTAGGATATTTTGATCCAATGATTACAATTAGCCACTCTAGAAATTTTTACCAAAATATATCACCTCTCATTTACTCCACACTTCTTCACACTACTACATAAACATCATTTTTGGTGGGTTATACTTTTTTTCTTCTTCTTCTTATTCCATCTTCTTCTTGGACTTCTAGTTGATTTAAACTAGGCACTAAAATTTGGATTGTGGGCCAGTCTTAATACTGCACTTTAATGCCTATTCTCATTTCGTTTGAGTGTCACAACTATTCCGAGGTAAAAAGAGTTAAATTGGCTGCAATTGAATTTACTGATTACGCACTTATTTGGTGGGATGAGTTATTGGTCAATAGGAGGCGAATAGAAACCACCTATAGACACGTGGGAGGAGATCTAAGGACTTATAGGAAGCATTTTGTGCCCAACCATTACTATCGGAGTTTATATAAAACACCTAGGGATGGAATGAGAATTGACCTTAGGATGTTTAGAAGATCAAGCATGATTATTAGATAGCGTTTGTGCGCGAGAGTGACATTCGTCTTCTATTAGGCTAAGTATAGAGCGGACTTTAGTTAACTATCAATAGACCGAGAGGTTGAGATTAGGAGACTTTTGTTCTACACGGTTCAACAGAGCGAGAGTTTGAGAATTGTGTCATTTGGGTATCATTCCCATTCTAAAAAAAGAGCGAGAGTTGAATTTAGAATGCATCATACTTTAGCCTAGAATAATCAATCAAATTTACTCATGAATATATTTCTGTTTTGCGTTGCTAATCGTTGACCTAAGGGTGAAATAGGATTCCGACTACGTTTTATATATTACTTTCTTTTAATCATATTTGATCTTGTCTTTAGTATTCAATAGAGTCCTGGCATACATGAAAAACCCCTATTTTTATTTAGTAGACTCGCATTAGGCATTACTAGTTAGCTTTAGACTAATCTAGGATTTTCTCTTGGATTTGACTCGAGGTCACTCGGATTATAAACATTATTTGCGTACCGTGATTGGACTGGTATTTTTACTACCACAATTTTGACAACGTTCACTTACTCACACTGTCTATAAACTCCAGTAATAGATAGCTACAGTTCACAGACTTAGCGTAGTCTAAAACAATGTGTAACAGGAAGATGCTATAACAACTTACTTTGTCAAGTTGGTGTAACTTCTATCCACGACTCTACAAGCACTCTCTGCTGAGCAATAGGACTTGCACGAGTTCTCCCGACTATGGCGATGCTCCCCCTTGATCAATGACCACTTGTCATTAACTGGGGCTTTGATCTCTGACGGTTCGCGACAGCTCCTCTCAGCGACTATGCTCCAAAGCAAGTACTCGATCTTTCAACGAGACTACGCTCTAGTTGAAGTTCTTAGATCAAACTTCTCTAGTCGAGATCTTCTCTCAGCCCATGCACCCACAACTCTGTGCTCTAGCCTTTAGCTCCTCTCTTTGTTTATGTGTATCTCTCTATGGTTGTGTGTATTTGTGTGTGTGTTGCACTGCCATATATAGCCGCATCACTGAATAAATATAGGAATCCTAATTTCCTTAAGATTCGTAGATCCTCCTAGATTCTTACAAGTTGTTGAGAATTGATTTTCTAAAACTAATTTGGAACCTTATCTTCTTCAATCGATTCCGATCGCTTAATGAAGACTTCTGATTAACTTTGATCGACTGAGAGACTCCCTTACTTGTTGTGATGCCTTCAGCAACCCTCTGGACGCTCTCCTTGCTGCTCCATGTTGAACGACTACTTTTCTCTATCTCCCGGTCTCCATGGTATGCTATAGCAACTTCTAGTGGTCGATTGACAGCTTCTGATACTTGCTCCAGCTTCTGTTGCAACTGGTTGCTATAGCATCTTCTTGCGGTTTGTTTGTCAACTTTAGAAACTTGCACTAGCTTCTATTGTCATGGGATGCTGTAGCAACTTCTTGCGGTTGTTTTATTTTGTCAAGGAAGCCATTACCTTAACAATCTCCCCCTCGGCATTTTATACAAAACCCTAAGAAGGTACAACCGCAGTGCACTCCAATGTACATCAGTTGATTATCTTTCTCCCCCTTTTGTCACAAACGACAAGGGAAGGGCAATGAGTCTATTTTGGAACCACACAGCCCTAAAGCGGGTCTCAGAGTCTCAAAACGTGCTCCTTCCAGGGACTTTGTAAGGATATCCGCCAGCTGTTTCTTGGTTTCTACATGATGTAGAGTGATGATCTTCTTATCTACTAAGTCTTGGATGAAGTGATGTCTTATATCAATATGTTTGATCTAAGAGTGGTGAACAGGGTTCTTGGAAATATTGATGGCACTCATGTTTGTCGTAGTAGAGTGTTATAGCATCATGCGGAACACCATGCTCGCCCAACATCTGCTTCATCCATATTAATTGAGCACAGCAGCTTCCATCTGCTATGTACTCTGCTTCTGGAGTGGATTGGGATATGTGTTTTATTTCTTGCTGAACCAAGAGACCAAGTTGTTGTCGAGAAAGAAGCACCTTCTTGATGTGCTCTTCCTGTATTCTTACATACTACCCAGTCCGCATCGCAATATCCCACGAGATCTGCACTCGTGTTCTTGGTGTACCATAGACCATAATTTGTTGTACCTCCAATATATATGATGATTCTCTTCACAAGTTGGAGATGACTTTCCTTTGGACAAGCCTAGTATCTTCCACAGTGTAAGATATGTCTGCTCGGCCGGCTGTCAAAAATAGCAGACTCTCAATCATACTTCTATGAACAGTCTGATCAACCACATCTCCAGCTTCATCCTTGATCGCTTTGATATAGGTGGCTGCAGGAGTTCTCTTGTGGCTTGCTTTGTCCATATCAAACTTCTTCACTAAACTCTTCCCATATTTTCTTTGAGATATGAAGATGTTGTCTTGCTTTTAAGAGACTTGAAGACCAAAGAAGTCTGATAATTTTCCGACCATGCACATCTGGAACTCTTTTTGCATGTGAGCCACGAGCTGCTTCACCATCTGCTACGAGCTAGATGCAAAAACAATATCATTCACATATATTTCTCTATGACAAAGTCTGACCTGGTTCTTTTGAAAAAGAGTGTTTTTTCGACTTCCTCTTGCTCATAGTCGTGCTCCATCAGATAGATTGTAAATCGTTCATACCACGCTTTTGGGGCTTGCTTTAACCCATAAAGGGCATTCTTCAACTTGTATACATGATCAGGATATTGAGGGTTCTCAAAACCTTTGCGCTGAGCAACATACACTTCCTCGGACAGAAACCCATTCAAAAAGGTACATAAATGTTTTGTTTGGAAATTTTATCAAACTTTCTCTATAGCGAAATCCATTTTACTATATTGCATTTGGATGTTCTAAGCACACAGTGCATTGAGTTTTAAGTTATCAATGTAATGCATATAAATATTTTTTTTTAGAAAGTACATAGTTAATGTTCACTGCTAAAGTTTACTGCTACATATATGTTGCAATAAACTAGCAAAGTAAAAATAATAACAAAGTGCATTGCTACATATTATGTGAAATCCTCTAAAGACGTAAAGTGCATAATACATATATGCTCAAATAAACTAGCAAATTCAGACATATAGTAACAAAAGAGCATTAAGGCTTATTTTTTAGCTGAACTTATTTACTGAAGTACTTAACTTAAATACTTAATTACTATTCATCATCTCTTTCCTACCACCACTACCACTACCACCGCCATGAACAAAACATCATGACCACCACAACAACAGTATCCATCTACCAACACCACACTACCACCACCACCATAATAAGACCACCACCACAACACCACCATCACAACAACATCAACAACACCACCACAAGTCCACCACCACAACAACAAAAACACTACAACGCACCAACACCACCACAACCACCCACCCGAACATCACCATAACCACCCACCCCAATCTACCCACCATAACTAAATTCCACCACAATCCCATTACCATAACCACCACTCTAATCCAACCACCACAATCAAATCCCACCATCACAACCACCCACCACCACCAACACAATCACTCCCAATCTCACCACCACCACCACAATACCATCCACTTCACCACACACCAGCCCACTCCCACAACTCACCTCTCATTTCACCGTCCACCCACCCACGTACCACCACCATCCATTCTGAAGCCCACTATCACTCACAAACCAATGGGAACAATAAAAAATAATAATCAATATACTTAACTTAACTTATTTACTGAAAAATTTAAGTGCAGAAGAACAGGGCCTAAGTGCGTTGCTCAAATCCTCTAAAATCTACATATTAATGCTTTGTCTAAAGTGCATTGCTCAAATACTATGCCCAAATCTTCTAAAATTCTAAAGCTAATTGGGTGCATTGCTATAAATAATTGGGTTATATTAAAATAAATCGAAATTTGATTGAAATAATATTGTGAACATTGAGACACATGGTGGAAGAAAGAGATTAAAGAAAATGACATATGATTGGAAAAAGATGAGTGATAAAGACTCAAACCCCCTTTCTAGTTCATTTTAAATTATAAGTCCAACTAATTATGGAAATAGTAGTAGACACATGACAATATGTGGGTTGTTGGATCTATTGATCCAAAGGCTAGAAAAGAACCTGATGATGCGGTATGGCAGTGTTTGACAAAACCAGCACAAGTGAACAAGCAGTTGAACAAGATGCTGCTATAGCAGGAGTCCAGCTTTCATAAACAAGGTTAGTGAACAAGGAGCAGCTATAGCAGGAGGAAGCTTTAGCAGGAGCTTGTTCAGAAGAGCTGTAGCGTCTGTCCGTGCAGCAGCAATCTGAGTTTTGGAAAGAAGGTGTGGCAGTCCATCTAAGAGCATCAGGAGAGTTTCTAAGTTGCTGAAGAGAATATTCCATTGGAGATTCCTAGCTGGAGAAGGAGATTTGATTGTGGGAGATTTGAATCTCAAATCAAATCTAATCTCCTAAAAATTAGGAGATATTGATATTGCTAAGGGAATTGCTAAATCCTGATAATGATGGCAGTGGGTGCGCTTACTTAACGGAGACTCTTCAGAGCAATGAAGGTTGATCGAAGCAAAGAGACAAAACACGAGAGTTTACATAGAAGTTCAACAGAGAGTGGATCTGTGCGAGCGAATCTTCGATCATCACCGAGAGCAGAGCGTGAGCGCAGAGCTGAGGTGATTGAGACAGTGGGTGATCAGGACTTGCAGAGTCTGATCACAGCTTGATCGGGAGACCAATTCAGAGCAGCAGTGCTTGTTGGTGGATCAAGGAAGGCCGCAAAGGGATTGTCGAGTGGAGGGACTCGGGCAATCGATCAAAGGCCAGCTCTTGCTAGTGACAGGAGGTCACTGAGTGAGGGGGAGTATTCCAGAGCGTGCAGCGCTCGTGGAATCGTTCGAACGGCTCAGCAGAAGGCTTCGGAGCGACGCGGACAGTTTGTGCATCAGCTGTGTGCTATAGCAACCCTGCAGAATCTGAGTATTGTTTAGAATAGGATGGATTTCGAGGATACAGTAGCTATTCTAGATAGATATCAGTAGAGGGTGTGCAGACACAAGTCAGAGCCTGTTCTGATTGTGTACGTGGATCTACTTGTGGTTGAGTAGCATAGGTTGCGTGGGTTGTAACCTGTGTACTTGGAAACCTTGCGATTAATGCATTGAGGACTGAGAAGAGTCCTCCCCAGACGTAGGCAATTTGGCTGAACTGGGTGAACAAACCTTTGTCCTTGTTCTTTCCTGCTGAAACAGTTTCCGGGTGAACGAGAGTGTGCTATAGCAACTGCTTGTTCACAAATCTGTTTATCAGAGGCACTGCGAATTTCAATTGGTATCAGAGCCGGAGCTCAACACATAGAGTAAAAGATCCTACATCGCCTTTGAAGAAGTCAAGGAACAATGAAGGAAGGACAAAGCACGAGCAGACCTCCATTGTTGGAAGAAAGCAACTATGGATATTGGAAGGCTAGGATGAAGGCCTTTCTCAAAGCCATTGATGAGAAGACCTAGAGAGCTATCGTGGTCCAGTGGTCTCCTTCGATCACCATGGATGAACAGGGAGTTACGCGGATAAAACCTGAAGAACAATGGACTGCTGAAGAGGGAGCTGCAGCAACTGGTAATTCAAAGGCTCTGAATGCTATCTTTGCTGCGGTTGATGCTAACAATTTCAGGTTGATATCAAACTATGATATGGCTAAGCAAGCTTGGGAGATCTTGCAAACTGCACATGAAGGAACTGATAAAGTAAAGTTATCAAGATTACAGATTATTGCTACGCAGTTTGAAAATTTGAGAATGCTAGAAGAGGAGACGATCACTGAGTTCAATGCGAAACTGTGTGACCTGGCAAATGAAGCCCATACTCTTGGAGAACCTATTCCTGAAGAGAAGCTGATTAGGAAGGTACTCAGATCGTTGTTCACAAGATTTGACATGAAAGTGACCGCCATTGAAGAAGCTCAAAATGTCAGACACATGAGGCTGGAAGAATTAATTGGATCACTCAAACAGTTTGAGATGAAGTTAGTCAAAGTAGATGCTCCCCTCAAAAACACTGATGTTGGATTGAAGGCTGAAACAGATGAAAAGAAACCCTCAGCCGATGATCAACTGGGTCTGCTGGTAAAAAATCTAGGAAAGCTCTTGAAAAACATGGGAACAAGGTCAGGGCAGACCTCAACCTCTCGAAGACAATCCAAAAGAGGTGGAGGAAATCAAAGAACCAGCTGAAGAGGAAGAAGAAAAGAAAGAAGAAAAGGGATTCAGTGCTGGAACTGTGAGGGGTGCGGACATAAAGAAGCGGAGTGTCCTAGCAAGCAAGCCAAAGACTCTGACAAGAAAGACAACAAGTCACTAACAGCAACATGGAGTGACTCTGAGGAAAGCGATGAAGAAAATATTATTGTGTTAGCTAGTATATCCTCTTATGGATCTGAAACAGCAATAAAAAATGAGTTCAATTATGGGATTGATGTCTCAGATAGCGAAGAAGAAGATGACTCTACTCACAACATGTTAGAGAATCTGCAAGACATTCTTCACCAATGTGAGGATGCCCTGAAGGTAAATCAAGCTTTAAATGATAGAGTCAACCATATGGAAGAAGAGAGGGAGGAGTTGCTTGAGAAATTGTCAACACTCAGTAGACCAGTCATCCTACAGAAGAAAGGAGAAGCTACCTTCAAGAACCCTGCTGTCAGTATTCCTCCAACAATTGATCCTCAGAAAAATATACTGGATGAAATTCTGTCCTATCAACGTTTTGGAGGAGGAAGAATGGGCCTGGGATATACAGGTGAGGAAACCTGTGGTAAACCAGTCTTTGTTAAGGCTGTAGAAACAAAGAAAATAGAGGATAGTGAAGAGAAAGGTGGACTCTGCCAAAAACTGATGGAGGAAGAATTAACTATCAATCTGAACCAGGAAGTGCTTCGGCGACCGCTGTATCAACCACCTGTATCAAATGCCCATCTTCACAAAGGAAGCAATCCACAGCCCTATGGAAAGGAGAAAGATCCTCAAAGAAAATATTTCAGCTTGCAGAATCCTCTGATGCACAGAAGGGTTACCAAGACCTGGGGTAACTTCAGAAGGAGGAAATCTAAGCTCAACGATCACTGTCAGATGTCCTACACCTCAGCTTATCTTGGCAATCTTCATCAACGATCAGAACTGAAATGGAGAGTCAAAATAATAGAAAAATCAGCACATTGGGATGGAGCAAGCAAAAGAGTACCAAAGAAAACTCAGATATGGAAACCCAAAGGCAACAAACTGAAAAACAACGGGGTTGAAAGTCTGAAACTGTGGAAACTCAAATGTGAGAAGCGAACATACCAAGAATGATAGAGCCTAGTTATATGCGCTTTTTAGATCTTAACACTGTGCTTGTTTGCATTATTTTGTATACAAGATTATTGGTTTTCGGTATTTTTGTATTTCAGGATGAAACAGGAGCATAAGTCAGATGCGCGCTAACGGGCGCTTTTAAGGGCGCAATGCACGACCTGCGGAGCTAGCAGCGCAAAAAGAGATAGGAGATAGCTGATTCAGACTGCAGTGCGCAAACCAACTGCGCAAAGCGAGTAGCGCAATCAACGTGCGCAGCTAGCCATGCGCAGGATAGCAGCGTTTCTAAATTTTGATCATCATTATCCCTACAAAATCTCCTCGATTTGGGAAGTAGCTAAGATTCTCACGGGCCAAATCTAAGCATTCCTTGGGCTTCAAGACCAGTGTATAAAGAGGAGGGAAGCTAGGGTTTGGGAGAGGATATATAGAGAGAGAGACATATAGCAACAGAGACACACGAGCTCAAGAAAGCCTGCCGTCGAGATTCTGCGCGAACCACCTGCGCCAGCCGAAAACAGTATAGAGGTTTGGGCTGTGTAATGCGCCAGGTACGTTCCAACGCCTAGTCATGAGCATTTTCTCTGATATGATTGGTACATGTATAAAGGTGTTCATGGATGACTTTACTGTGCATGGTGAGACTTTTGATGCATGTTTAGATAATCTTGATAAGGTCTTAGCGCGCTGCATTACCAAGAACCTAGTTCTCAATTATGAAAAATGTCACTTTATGGTATCGCATTGAGTAGTTCTAGGACATATTATCTCACATGAAGGAATTAAGGTTGATAAAGCAAAAATAGATCTTATCTCAAATCTGCCTTATTCCACTAATGTGCGCGACGTAAAGTCGTTTCTGGGGCATGCAGGGTTCTACAGGCGTTTTATAAAAGATTTTTCTAAAATATGTACTCCCTTGTCTAACCTCCTTCAAAAGGATGTGTGCTTTGAGTTCACTGATGAGTGCAGAAATGCTTTTGATAAGCTGAAGGATGCGTTGACCAGTGCGCCAGTGATGCGCGCACCAGACTGGAACTTACCCTTTGAGCTGATGTGTGATGCAAGTGACTACGCCTTAGGGGCAGTATTGGGTCAGCGCGTGGATAAGAGGCCGCACGTTATCTATTATGCGTCGCGCACACTGGACACTGCGCAGAGGAACTACACCACGACTGAGAAGGAACTTCTGGCAATCGTATTTGCGCTGGAGAAGTTCCGCGCATATGTTCTGGCGCTAGAGTCATTGTCTACACTGACCACGCTGCTATCCGTTACCTGATGTCCAAGAAAGAGACTAAGCCGCGCTTGATGCGCTGGTTGCTTCTGCTCCAAGAGTTCGATTTAGAGATCAAGGATAAGAAGGGAATAGAAAACACTGTTGCTGATCACCTGAGCAGGATAGTGAAAGAAGAGGACCAGGGCAGATCACAGAGATATTCCCTGACGAGCACCTGATGGCGCTGAACGGTAAGGTACCATGGTATGCGCATATTGCAAATTACCTGGTCACAGGTGCGTTTCCCCCTCAGTTCACTAAAGCTCAATGCATGAGGTTAAAACATGAGTCTAAATACTACGTTTGGGATGATCCGTACATGCTTACAATAGGCCCTGATCAGATCTTGAGGCTATGTGTGCCTGATCATGAGATGAGCTCTGTTTTGAGGTTTTGTCATGCGCACGCGTGCGGAGGACACTTTGGTCCAAAGCGCACGAGCAGGAAAATCCTAGATTGCGGTTTTTATTGGCCGCACTTATTTTGTGACTCATATAACCACTGCATGGCTTGTGACAGGTGTCAGCGCATAGGAAATATATCAGCGCGCAACGAGATGCCACAGACGCCAATATTGGTAGACGAACTGTTCGACTTGTAGAGGATTGACTTCATGGGGCCGTTTCCTCCATCTTTTGGATACAAGTACATACTAGTTGCGGTGGATTATGTCTCGAAGTGGGTCGAACCTAAGGCCACGCGCAAGGATGATGGTAAAACGGTTGTTGAGTTTTTAAGGACTAACATTTTCTTCAGGTACGGAGTGCCTAAGGCAATAATCAGCGACCAGGGGACGCACTTCTGTAACAGAATAGTGGCACAGGTACTAAAGCATTATGGAGCGCACCACAAGACGTCCACTGCATACCATCCTCAAACGAATGGCCAGGCCAAGGTTTCCAACAGAGAGATTAAGCGCATTCTGGAGAAAACCGTGAGACCTACGCGCAAAGACTGGAGCCAGCGGCTAGATGATGTACTTTGGGCATATAAGACTGCGCACAAGACACCGATTGGGACTTCACCATTTTGGTTGGTGTATGGAAAAGCGTGCCACCTACCGGTTGAGTTGGAACACAAGGCATACTGGGCCTTGCGCACTTGCAATCTGAACCTCGACGAGGCTGGTAAGGAGCGCGCATTTGAATTGAGCGAGCTAGAAGAGCTGCGCCTGGATGCATATGAGGGGCTGCGCGACACAAAGCGCGCACGAAAGCATTTCACGATAAGTACATCCTCAGACTCACTTTCGAGCCAGGAGACCAGGTGCTTTTGTTCTCCTCGCGCTTAAAGCTAATGCTCGGGAAGCTGCGCAGCAAGTAGACGGGACCATACACAGTCACAAAGGTTTTCCCATATGGAACAATCGGGTTAGAGAACGAGCGCAAGCATCGTTTTCAGGTTAATGGGCAAAGAGTAAAGAAATACTTAGGAGAACCTTGGGATGAGGCCACACGCGAAGTTGATTTGGCGGAACCAAAGATAGAGGATGCGCAGGTTGCTGCGCCAGAGATACAACCTGATGCACCGGAGGGAGAACTGGGAGCTACTGCTTATATATCTTCTCCCTCACTGATTAACCTCGTTACTTATGATGTGTCACATGATTTTGGCCACGCTGACCACCTATCTGTTCCTTTGCGCAGGACTAAGGAAGACATAGCACGCGCGGATGCGCAGGAGCAAGTGTGGGGTGGTCACGTGCGCAAACTTGAGCAAGTAACGAGGTACTGTCGAGCCAACGACGTTAAACAAAGGCACTTGTCGGGAGGTAACCCGACACGTTTTAATTTTTTACACGTTTTTTTTTAGGATTTGAATTTTTAGCTAGTTTAGGACATGAGTGCGCTCTCCGTTGCGCTTGAGCATGAGTCGTGGGGACATGTCTCTGTTTAAGTGTGTGTGTGTGTGGGGGGGGGGTTACATTTACATTTCATATTTATCATTGTAGTTTAGCTTAGTTAATGTAGTTAAAGGAAATAGTAGCGGTTGTGCGCTTGTGTGCGGATTGCGCACACCTTTCGACTTGTTTTGTCTTATTCATCCTACATGCGCTACTATAAACCGTTTTAATATAATTTTTTCGTTTTTTTGTCTTTTTAGTTGGGATATACAGGGGATGTGGAGTTGACAGAAAAAGCTCTAGAGAGGCGGTTAGTCGTTTTTACTTCGAGATTAAGGTACATGGCTAAAAATGCTAGTGAAGGCCGGTGTTTCACGACCTTCGGAACAAAAGAGCGTGCTCAGCCACGCAGATGCCAAAGGCGAATACCCAAAGCGTGGCGAGGTGGGAAAACAGACCACCTTTCCTTTGGAAGTCGAGTGTAGGAAAGTGGGCGCGAGTGTAAACGCGTGCGCAGACCTGCGCAAGTAGACCAAGGGGGGAGAGCGGGGCATTGTTCCATAGCTGCTATCCGAAGGCCGAGACTGGAACCGTTCTGGGAATATAAGAAAAGTGGACAAAGCTGTATAAAATGAAAGAAACCAGCGTGCGCACACAACTCCATATTAGCGCATGCGCAAGTCCAAAAGTAAAAAAAAAATCGTCAAGGACGAAAAGCTTGAGTTCCCAAGAAACGCGCGAATGAATCACGCACCTGAAGAAGCTTGTGCGATTAATCATGTACCAGAAATCGGAGTAGAGAACGACACCCAGGAGCCTATGGAGAGCTATCTCCCAATCATCCAAATTAAATTGCATCCTAGCTGAGAGGTAACAAATTTCGAAGTTATTATATTAAAATTGTTGAGGGTATGTGCACGAAGGTGATAGAGCAACACAGGGTGAACCGATGTGCAGATCGTGCATGAGTATAAGGCTGTGCCCTAGACTTAAGAGAGGCAATTGTATCTGTGCTTAAGTACTTGTTCGGGACTAAAAAGGGCAAGTGTGGGGGGTTTGATAGAGCCTAGTTATACGCGCTTTTTAGATCTTAACACTGTGCTTGTTTGCATTATTTTGTATACAAGATTACTGGTTTTCGGTATTTTTGTATTTCAGGATGAAACAGGAGCATAAGTCAGATCCGCGCTAACGGGCGCTTTAATGCACGACCTGCGGAGCTAGCAGCGCAAAAGGAGATATGAGATAGGAGATAGCTGATTCAGACTGCACTGCGCAAACCAACTGCGCAAAGCGAGTAGCGCAATCAACGTGTGCAGCGAGCCATGCGCATGATAGCAGCGTTTCTAAATTTTAATCATCATTATCCCTACAAAATCTCCTAGATTTGGGAAGTAGCTAAGATTCTCACGGGCCAAATCTAAGCATTCCTTGGGCTTCAAGACCAGTGTATAAAGAGGAGGGAAGCTAGGGTTTGGGAGAGGATATATAGAGAGAGACACATATAGCAACAGAGACACACAAGCTCAATAAGCCTGCCGTCGAGATTCTGCGCGAACCACCTGCGCCAGCCGAAAACAGCGACCTGCGATTGTGCCGGCTTGCTACTTTTCCTTGGCTGCTTTATTTTTACTTATTATTTCTATGATGTTTGCTTCTAGCATGTCTAGCTAAACACCTTGTATCGGTTGGGCATGATTCTATGAAGTATTTCCTTTGAGACTTGTGTTTAATGCTTAGTTCGTCTACTTATATTAATTCTATGCATATGGGTGATAATTAGTTGTGCGAATAAGAGAAGCCTTGAACCGCAATCTTATTCTAACTGCTCGTTATTGTATGTTAAACTGGTTGATAACTTGACGGTGACAACTAGGAGTAACACACTAGGATAATCGGTTACTACTGTGATAAGATTCGTAGTTGCTTAGACTAGTTTCAAGAATTAATAGCTCATGGACTTTGATCGGAACATGCGCGCACGTTAGGAAGCCTTAATCGGTTGGTAACTTAAGTAGAACTGCACTATAGATGTTTAGAGTCGATGATAAGGGATACATTCATAGAGGATTGTCTTTACCGATACTTTTCATAGTTATAGTACTTAATATCTACTGCCTGCGCACGTATAGTGCAATTCTGCTTTCACTACTGTTCATTCGCGCACCTGCGCAACCTAATCACTCACAACCCCCAATTTCGTAAGTTGTAGGTTGCTAGCGAAGACGAGTCTGCACGCTCCTTGTGGGATCGACCCTGACTTAGCCGTTGTACTAAGTGGAGAAGGAAGGATTAATTTGACGCGCACAACGACGCGATCAAGGAACTTGAGGGTCAGAAGAGGGGAAAATCAAGACAAACTCAAGTGTGGGTAAAGAAACAATTATTAAAGTTTCACGAGGATCCTCCCTACAAAGGTGTCATCCAGGATGTGTAGGAGAACCAGCTCCTGCCTGCTATAGCAACCTTGCCCGACGAAGCTTGTTCAGATAATCTGGTTGCTAAAGATTGAAAAAGGCACATGCACGGCACGTGAGCCCAAAATCTCAAATAAAAAGGAAAAAGCAGCGGGTAAAATCAAACTTTAGGGCTCGTTCTGGTGAATCTTCCCCCAAATCGCACACTCAGATCAACCTTCCTCTTCTGCTAGGTCTCCTACAGCTATCATCTGACAATGGTGAAGACTCGCGGACTGAAGAAAAATCTGGCTGTAGCAAGGCAAGGCAGGACTGAAAGGAGGTCCAAGTTCCGCAATGAAGCCCCTACTCAGCGGTTCGACTTGGTGGTCTGGGAGCCTGCACCTCTGCCTGTGTCACACAATGCTCCTTCTCCTCAAGAAGGAACCTCGCTGAAAAGGAGGCGTCTAGTCCGTGACGGGGAGCATACCTCTAGTGCAGCAACAGTGGATGAAGAGGAAGTACTTGAAGAAGCCTCAAGAGAAGTACAAGCTGCAGAGAACGCTGTGGCAGGTCATACTGAAGAGAGCTGCAGAACATTTGTCAAATCCGCAGGCATAGAAGGAGAAGGGGAGGAGATGGAAGCTGAAGTGCTTGAACAAGAATCTGCTGCAGCACATCCTCCTCCTCCCTCGGACAAAGGAAAAGCTCCAATCATCATTCCTGATTCCAGTAGTGAAGAAGAGGAGTCCAGTAAAGAAGAGGAGTCCAGTGAGGATGCTACAGGAGAACCTTCCGAGAGAAGACCAGTGGTTCTGAAGCCCAGTGAAGAAGATGACATTGCTGCAGTCACTGTCAAGGGAATATGGTTCAGAAACAAGAACGCCTCTCAATCCTGGAGCTCAGTAGAGAGGAAGCACATTGTGACAGAGAAGAGACTGGACCTGGATAAATACAAATCTGCATCCATTGTCCAGCTTCTTACTGAGGTAAATTTACTCAAGTCCCTTAGTCAATGAATTTATAGTCAACATGGAAGAAAAATTTGGTGAGGAAGAAGGGAATGTTTTTGGACAGAGCTGGGTGCGGGGTAAGAAAGTAGTAATCTTCCCTGAGAAAATAGATGAATTTCTTGAGATAGACAGTGATGCTAGAGAGCCCACAAATGTCAAACAAGAGGTGTTGGCTAGAGTCCTCACGGGAGGACTGTGCTTGTCTTGGGGTGGACCAAGTCTCAGTGCTGCTGAACTCACCTCCAAAAATGCCCTGTTGTACAACCTGGGCATTAGGAACTGGATTCCCAGCTCCCACAGGGGAAAGGTTAGCAGGTCCTTTGCTAACCTTCTTCACTCGATTGGGAAAAGAAGAAGAATTAGCCTGGGCAGTGTGATGTTTCCCCTGGTGGCTGCTTATGCTGGCAGTACCTCCTTGATCGCGTGTCGTTGTGCGCGTCAAATATAATCCTTCCTCTTCCACTTAGTACAGTGGTTAAGTCGGGGTCGAATCCACAGGGAGGCAGTAGATTAGCTTTAACTGGTGTCCTGCACTTACGAAAACTGGGGGTGTGAGTGATTGGGGGTTGTGCGATGCGCGAGTAAACAGTAGTAAACGCAGGAATTTCACTAGACGTGCGCAGGCAGTAGAGATTAAGTACTATGACTATGAGAAGTATCGGCGCAGACAATCCTCTATGAGTGTATTCCTTATCATTGACTCTAAATGTCTATAGTTTGGTTTGCTAATGTTAGTGTCCGATCAAGGCTTCCTAACATGTGCGCATGTTCCGATCAAAGTTCATGAGCTATTAATTCTTGAACTAGACTAAACAACTACGAATCCGATCAAGGTAGTAATTGCTTATCCTAGCGCGTTACTCCTAGTTGGCACCGTCAGGCTATTCAACTAGTTTAACATACAACAACAAGTAACAAGAGCAAGATTGCGGTTCAAGGCTTCCCCTACTCATGTAACAAGCTGCCAGCAATGTGCACAGAATTAATATAAGCAAACAAGCTATGCATTAAGCGCAAGTCTCAAAGGAAATACTCATAGATTCATGCCCAACCGATACTAAGCGTTTAGCTAGACATGCTAGTGGTAAACATCATAGAAATAGTAAATAATATCTAAAGTGTCCAAGAAAACAATAGCAAACAGTGCGTGCAGGTTGCAGTCTTGGCTGGCGCAGTCGGCTAGCGCAGATCCTCTCAACAAGCTCGTGTGTTTTCCAGTTCTGCCGCTCTCTCGCGTGTTGTGATGATTATGATCCTCTGGTCTCTCTCTAAACCCTAGACTTCCTCTTCTTTATATACTGCTCAGAGGCTCATCCTTGGCAACTTCCAAATCTGGTCGTGTCAAGATTTGGAAACACCATCATCTGCGCATGGCGCACGGCATCTGCGGTACGGCATCTGCTTAGTGCAATCGGTCAGCGCACCGTGGTCGACTTTGCTAATTCTTCAGTTTGCGCCGCTAGCTCCGCAGGCTGTGTGATGTGCGTCCTAAACGCTGCCTGTTAGCGCGTATCCGACTTAGGCTCTTGTTTTGCCCTGAAATACAAAAACACTGGAAACTAGTAATCTTGTACACAAAATAATGCAAACAAACATAGGGTTAGGATCTAAATAATGTGTATAAATAGGCTCTATCACTCCTCTAGCAAGCCCATTGTGTTACCCTCCCTCATTTATGGAATGATGGTCTCTCAGCATCCAGAACTAGGTGAGATTACTGAGGGGTTGTCCGAGGAGCTGCAGGTATTTACAGTGGATCACAAACTCTTCAAAGGAAAGCATGTAGTGGACATAGCCCATGAGGATCCTCTCCGGGTTGGTTCTTCAGCCCCATTCTCTCTGGAGGAACCGCTTCCCCCTATCGCTTCTATCAAAGCAGCCCTCCGTGCTAGAATTGTAAGCCACGTAAGAGCTGAGCTGCTCGCTTTGGAAGCAGAAGCAAAAGAGAAGGGATGCTAGACGCGGTCAAATCAGAAGTCTGCTTAAAGACTTGGAATTTTCGGAGGATGGAGGACAGGCCCCTTGAGCATCTGTGTCAAAAAGGGGGAGAGCAAGAAGCACACCACTGATGAACCTGCATTGTGGACTGATGAACATTTTTTTTGGCCCTATGTGGCTTAGCTAAGGCCAGATGTGGCCATTACTTACTCTTACTTTAAAGCAATTTTTTTAGTAAGTTTTTTGCCTGTTCATGGAAGTGTGCATCAGTGGCCTAGTGTTTTGTCAAATTGCCAAGGGGGAGATTGATGATGCGGTATGGCAGTGTTTGACAAAACCAGCACAAGTGAACAAGCAGTTGAACAAGATGCTGCTATAGCAGGAGTCCAGCTTTCATAAACAAGGTCAGTGAACAAGGAGCAGCTATAGCAGGAGGAAGCTTTAGCAGGAGCTTGTTCAGAAGAGCTGTAGCGTCTGTCCGTGCAGCAGCAATCTGCGTTTTGGAAAGAAGGTGTGGCAGTCCATCTAAGAGCATCATGAGAGTTTCTAAGTTGCTGAAGAGAATATTCCAGTGGAGATTCCTAGCTGGAGAAGATTGTGGGAGATTTGAATCTCAAATCAAATCTAATCTCTTAAAAATTAGGAGATATTGATATTGCTAAGGGAATTGCTAAATCCTGATAATGATAGCAGTGGGTGCGCCTACTTAATGGAGACTCTTCAGAGCAATGAAGGTTGATCGAAGTTAAGAGAGAAAACACGAGAGTTTACACAGAATTTCAACAGAGAGTGAATCTGTGCGGGAGAATCTTGATCATAACCGAGAGAAGAGCGTGAGCGCAGAGCTGAGGTGATTGAGACAGTGGGTGATCAGGACTTGCAGAGTCTGATCACAGCTTGATCGGGAGACCAATTCAGAGCAGCAGTGCTTGTTGGTGGATCAAGGAAGGCCGCAAAGGGATTGTCGAGTGGAGGGACTCGGGCAATCGATCGAAGGTCAGCTCTTGCTAGTCACAGGAGGTCGATGAGTGAGGGGGAGTATTCCAGAGTGTGTAGCGCTCGTGGAATCGTTCGAACGGCTCAGCGGAAGGCTTCGGAGCGACGCGGACAGTTTGTGCATCAGCTGTGTGCTACATCAGATGCTATAGCAACCCTACAAAATCTGAGTATTGTTTAGAATAGGCTGAGTATCGAGGAAACAGTAGCTATTCTAGATAGATATCAGTAGAGGGTGTGCAGACACAAGTCAGAGCCTGTTCTGATTGTGTACGTGGATCCACTTGTGGTTGAGTAGCAGAGGTTGCGTGGGTTGTAACCGTGTGTACTTGGAAACCTTGAGATTAGTGGATTGAGGACTAAGAAGAGTCCTCCCCAGATGTAGGCAATTTGGCTGAACTGGGTGAACAAACCTTTGTCCTTGTTCTTTCCAGCTGAAAAAGTTTCCGGGTGAACAAGAGTGTGCTGTAGCAACTGCTGTTCACAAATCTGTTTATCAGAGGCGCCGCGAATTTCAGAACCTTTAAATGGTGCCTTATTGAGGTGGCCTCATTTGAGCTCTCCTATATATTAAACTTTAAACAACCTAAAATTAGGACTCTAGTGATAATTTTGTAGACAAATTCCTTGAATGGATGTTTCATAAAACAAATTTTGTTACCATGGTAGTCGTGTACGAGTATCTATTTAGCATACCTTCATGAAATTACCCTACCAACTAAAAAACAAACCTATCCAAATATGAATTTTACTATTCTATTATATAACGAAATTGGAGTGGAAATGCCCTACGATCTGAAAAAAAAATTTAGAAATGCCCCATCCCTCAAACCAAATTTCACAAATAGTTGCTTTCCAAAATTCCTTTCTCAAATGCCCCGTTTGCTATTGAGACCGGAGACCACATCTCCGGTCTCATTAAAAAACAAGGAGACCGGAGATGTCATTTCTGGTCTCTTACGTTTTTCAATGAGATCGGAGATGGCGTTACCGGTTTCTTACGTTTTTCATTGAGACCGGATGTGGCATTACCGGTCTCTTTATGAAGACTGATGACATGGCAGCAATGCGGAAGAAAAAGCCGAGTCATCATCCACTTTAGAAACCGGTTATGCCATTTCCGGTCTCTTTCTAAGACCGAAAATGGCATAACCGGTCTCATGTTGACAAGAAATGCAGCGACCTCATTTCTCCTTCTCACCACTGCATCTCTCTTCTCCATTCCCTTCAGACGACCTGCAAAATTTGAAGTGAGTCCGACTTAGTCACCAGCTAGATTTGGAGCATTCTTTAGGTAAGAGTTGTTTGTATATGTTAGATCTATTGTGTATATGTATTTGCTGAATAGATTTGATGTTATTAGTAGGTTAATATTGTTATAGTTCGTTATATGTTATTCTTCTTTGGATTTTATATGTTTGTGTATGTAAGTATGATGGATTTGATATAATTGGCTATAATTAAGTTAGATTGTTTGTTTATTTATGTTTTTTGTATTTTTATGTTGTTGGATTTGTTAGATTTGAGATAGTCGAATTCTGGAATAAAAAATGTATGTTGTATTAGATTAATGCTTGGTAAAACAAGAGGTTAACTTTTTATTGTTGTTAAAATTATTTCAATTTCTATGTTTAATTGTTGGTTATTTTATTTGTAGGTACGGAAAAAAATGGAGAACATTGAAAATGATCCAATGGTTACTTCGACTTTTGAAACACTGGACACGCCAGTAATTGATGAGTTTGACATGAAGGAGATGGAGTACTTAAACCAAATAGATGCGGAAAATGAATATCCGGTTCCGGAACCTGAACTCGTCTGGGATATTCCAGGATTCGGTGATGTGTCTGCATGGGATGCTAATGAACCGGAGGATGAGTATCTCGGTAGAAGATATGGACATTGTGGTTTAATTGGGGTTGGGAAGACATTCAGGAGGAAAGCAGACACTGTATATGTTGTTCAGAAATACTCCATACTGAATTGCGTTGATACGTGATAAAAAAGTCTGACTCACATCTGTAATTCTGCATTGTTGGGAGGAGTAGTTGTCCCTGGCGAATCGGAATAATGAAGAAAAAAACTCATCGTTTTGGGAGGTGACTAAATACCGAGAGGACCATACGTGCAACATCGACTTCATTCATAAGGAGAATGTGCACCTCACAAGGCATTTCATAGCCATGGAGATCGGAGATGTTATTATTGAAAGATAGAGTTGTCTCCCGCTGAAATCAGAGCCCGTATCTTTAAGGACTATTGTTTGGAAATCCGATACCTGAAAGCCTAGCAGGCTAGACAACAAGCTATGATAAATATTTTTTGCCACTAGGAAGAATCGTTTCGAAAGCTGCCTCATTTTATGCAGGCGTTGGAGGACTCCAACCCAGGGACTTTCGTGAGGTGGCAGCGAATCCCCGATGAAGAGAATGGATGTATGACCATTAATCGGGTGTTCTGGGCATTTGGCCCGGCAATTCAGGCATTCATGCATTGTAGGCCCGTTTTGTGCATTGATGGCACCAACCTGTATGGGAATACGACGGGAAGTTGGTTGTGGTTGTTGCACTGGACGCTAACAACCACATTTTGCCTCTTGCATTTGCTTTGGTTGAGAGCGGGAACAACTCTAGTAGGAAGTGGTTCATGAGGTGCATGAGAGAGGGGGTGACAGATCGCGATGAGTTGTGTGTCATATCAGATCGGTACAATGGGATTCTTTATGCAATGCAGGAACCTGACTGGATTGCTCCTCGAGCCCACCACCGTGTGTGCATCAGACACTTGCAGAGTAACTTTAATGTGAAAGTGAAAAATTCGGCTCTGAAGAAAATGATGGGACATGTAGCACATCAGCGACAAAAAATCAAATTTGACAGGGAGTATAAAGAGTTGAAGGATCTGTTGCATGATAGACCACATGTTATGAATTGGTTGGATAGTGTTCCATGGAGTAAATGGACATTGTCCTACGACAAGGGTGGTAGACGGTGGGGTTCCATGACTAAAAATGCCAGCGAATGCTTCAACAATATATTGAAGGGTGGCCGTGACCTCCCAATTGGTGCTCTTGTCCAGTTCACATTCATGCAGTACAATGCATATTTTTGCAAGCGGCGAGAAACGTATCAGAGCTGTGTTGGAAAGTTCCCACCAAAGATAGACATGAAGTTGAGGGAAATTCAGGAGAAAGCTAACTATCATCGAGTGCAGGTGTTTGATGCAGCAAGAGGCGTATTCCAGGTGTTTGATGCAGCAAGATGCGTCTCCTATTGTGATCTGCGCAGGGTCCACACCAAATTTGTCCAGCTCGCCCAATTTCTCAGGTTCCTCCACGGCCGAATGGAATATTCTGTGACTTCCCATCCTTAATATGGACACGTGGTATTCAAGAACATGTGGCTGGTTGTACCCCCGTGATCCACAAGGGATCTCACCTGTTGTAATCACCAAACATCAATTCGTTGTCTCCCATGGTGAATATAATTTTACTGAACCAATAATAAACAATTACTTACTAGACAATGGTGAACAAGAGCAGTGGGACGATATGGCTGAGAATCAGGATCGCGAGGCTGAATCAAACGGCGGGCGGTGTTTTGGTACAAGGTGCTATACTCTGGTGTAGGCACGAGATCGTGATCATCAACCTCTCCTTGAACAACTCGATCTCTGCGACCTCTCCAAATTTCAAGATACTGTGCCAACACAACCCCCCAATTCTTCCATTTTTTCCTCGTCAAGCCGTGTTTAGAATCTGTTGCCACCAAAGATGGTCCCGGTATTAACTACGTAAACCCAAACTGCCTCATCACTCTCGAAGGATGATGCCACTCAACAATGTTGTAGCACAAGAGGGGAACTTCCACACCCCAGCTCAATCTCCCTTCTATGCATGTTGGGTTAAGGAGGGGAAACGTGTTCTCGTCATACGGTCTCCAGACAAAATCATCATGACTAAACTGATCCAACTGATCCCGATAGAATACGAGGGACCTGTGTGGAGTCTCCATATATGATTTCGGTCCATACCATTTCCTGAAACATAAGAGGTTACACTATTAAATCTATCGGAATAAACGTACACAAGAACATTGTAATTTAATTGAAAATGACACTCACGTGTATGACCTCGCCTCCCGGTAATATGGATGGATAGCAGCATCCAGTGGCTCCAGAGTTCGACTAAATCCAGTCGGGCGACCAATTGGAATTCTCTGCCAGCTCCACAACAGTAAAAGAATTATGCACCCACCTATCTACTTATGTCCCTCTCGTGCAGCACTGCACAACTATCTATGCAATTGTCCAAGAATTACACTCCCTCAGCTCTACGTTCGTGATGGATCTAGGTCGGCAAAAAGGGGCAGATAATGAAGTGATACCCTATCTCCGGATAGGTTGGGCATCAAGGACGACCCTAACATACAAAGAATGTATGCCCTCGCGTACCTCTTCAAGTCCTCTTCCGATGCGTCCTCTGGAACCACACTCATATTGTTCTGGAACCACCTTCGCTTTGCCAATGTGGGGGAACGTGGAAATTCAGGATATGCACCAAGCAACAGTATGCACATAACTTCCCATTCTTCTTCCTTAGTCCTAGTGACAACTTCACCCTCGATTAGTAATCCTGTCAGCATACCCACATCCTGAAGGGTTACGATGCATTCTCCCGTCCTCAAATGGAAAGTATGGGTCTCGAGTCTCCATCGCTCTACTAATGATGTGATTAAGGCCCAATCCACCTCAATGTTTTGCACCTGAGTCCATGGATAAATCCGGCTCTAGCAACAAGCTCGATTAATTTGAGGGTCCATGTCCCACATCCCCTGATGGACCAACTTTAATATCCTTCCCGCTGTCATAATCCAATGCAATGTCAGCCAATAGATAACCAATTCTACATCAATAGAATATACTTAACTTCCAATGGTACACTTACAGGATCTACCTATACTTCACCCGACCGATGTATCCGTTGTTGCATCAAAATTGAATCATCTGTAGGACCAGACTCAACTATGTCATCTATATCCATCTGCATTGCAGTAAATGAGATGTTACAATGATCTTTGAATCACCAACATCATCATCAAATTCAACATCATCACAGTTAGATCCAGGTGGCTCATGGATCTTGAATGGCATACTTTTTGACAAACAAAGCAAAAGACCTCGGCTGTGAGAGAAGGTGAAACAGTATCTGTTCAGACAGAAGCTGTAGAGATATCAGTCGGAGATATGCGAATATAGTCTATCATCAAAGCAATATTCGAAAGATATTCTGAATATATTCTCTCCTGGATTCGGGGATCCGAAGATCAGATTCTGCGTTATTCAGATTGGATTCGCTCCAGATTATGGAAAGTATGATCGAACATTTTCTCCTTTCCAAAGATGAAAAATAGTGGATCTATTCTATGTATGCCAAGCTGGAAGATTGCAGAATGGATCACGAAAACTAAAATAATCAAATGAAGGCAGATCGGAGTTACAGACCGGCGATCATCATCAGATTTGGTCGGAAAATCGACAGAGCAAGAGTTTCATCGCTGTGTGCTGAAAGGAAATCATAGAACAGACTGTGTTACAGTGCTGACATCTCTGGAAGAGAATTAACGATTTCTGAGAGGCAAATCGAAGTGGGATGAGAAAGATATCCGTCTGAGGGAGTGAGACGCACTCACAATACTTCAACTATATAGTGGTAACCAAAGGAGTTGAGTTACTTAAAGATCTATTGTACTTGATTGTATACTATTGTGAAGTGATTTCCACTTGGGGTTCCGAGTAACCCCTCCTCCCCCACCCCCTGAGTAGGCTCGGTGAGCTGAACAGGGTAACATATCTTATGTCATTTACTGTTCTTCGTATTGTTTCTATTGCGACTAATAATCATCAAAACGCAATTTGTTAAATCTTTGTGAAACAGTTAACAAGTAATCTGGAACAGCCCAAGTAGAACAGATGTTTAACTTTCAATTGGTATCAAAGCGGGACACTCGTTGTACAGAGTGTGATTCAAGGACTAGAATAGAGCTGTTCAAGATGAGTACGCGAGAAGGACAGAACATTGCTAGGCCTCCACTCCTTGATGGTTCTAACTACCCATATTGGAAAACGCGCATGAGAGCCTTTATCAAATCAATAGATGATCGAGCATGGAAATCAGTGATCTTCAAGTATGTTGCACCATTGGTCATGAACAAAGATGGAGTAGCCTATCCTAAGCCCGAAAGTCAGTGGACAGCAAATGAGAATAAAGCTGCTGCAACAAATGCTAAAGGGCTCAATGTGATCTTCAATGCAGTCGAACCAAACATTTTCAGACTGATTTCTACATGTGAAACAGCAAAAGACGCATGGAATATACTCGAGACAACCTTTGAAGGAACTAACAAGGTGAAACAGTCTCGGTTACAAATGATTACTACCAGGTTTGAGAATCTGAAAATGAAGGAGGAAGAGTCTATAACAGAGTTCAATGCAAACTTGATGGATATTACTAACGAAGCGCATGCGCTTGGAGAGCCGATCAACAATGAAAAGCTTGTCAGAAAAGTTCTGAGGTCACTGCCACCAAAATATGCAATGAAGGTCACAGCTATTGAGGAAGCCCAGTACGTAAAGGGACTGATGGGATCCCTTTGGACAATCGAGATGAAACTGATATCTGAAACACCTAAAAAGAAATCTCGAGGAATAGCTCTCAAAAGTGAAGCATCATAATCAGTTGAAGATGAGGGAGAGATGTCTGAACAGTTGGCACTACTGGTAAAAAACTTTGGCAGATTTATGAGGAAGCTGAACCAGCATCAGACTGAACAGAACAACAAATCTGGAACAAACATCAGAACACGATAAGATGGAAAATTCAAATAAAATAGAACCACTGAGATTCCAAAGGGAGAAAAAGATAAAGGGATCCAATGTCGAGAATCTGAAGGTTTTGGACACATCCAAGCAGAATGCGCCAATACTCTCAAGAAAAAGAAAAGGGCTGTTGTGGTTGTATGGGAAGATACTGAGTCAGAGGAGTCTGGAACATAAAGCGAAGAATCTAATTACCTGGCTCTCACTACTGTGACAGAGGCTACTGGCACTGAACTAGAAAATTTAGAATCAAACAATTACAGTGACAGTGATAGTGATAGTGACACCAACGTCACCAGTATTAGGAGTCTCTTACCGAGTTAGATGCCCGATTCTTCCTATTCCCTTAACCCCGACCTATATTAGTGAATAAGAGAACTTCAACCTCTTTCTTTTCCTGGTTAGCTGTTGATGATTCTGATCTTTCTTTTTTTATTATCTTAGTCCTGTAACCCTAGAATTCTCTCATTCTTTCCTCTAAGGTAGGAGGTAACCCCGAGCCTCGTGGATGGACGAAAGAAGGGAAGTTACAGAACGGGGCAGTGAAGGCTCGCGAAGTAGACAGCAAGCAACAGCTTCTCAGCCCCCTTTACTTTTACAGAAATCACCAAAGAAACAATAGCTGAGAAATACAAGGCTTTGTAACAATAGAGGGGGGAAGCAGTGAAAGCAAATTCCAAACTAAGCAAGCAAGTGGTAAGCTTAAAGGCTTCGAAATATGAGCTATCTGAAACAACTAAAAGATTGCAAAGAGCTTGATGAAGAGAAACTGGAACACTCGGAAGCTGTGACAGAGCTATCAAGTATAAGAAAGTATGTCAGTATGATACACAATGGGACAAAGAAACTTGATTCTATTTTGGGTGCTCAGCGTACAAATCGTGGAAGTCCTGGTTTGGGCCGTGATTATCCAAAGACTAATGGTAAGACAGTGTTTGTTCAAGCAAAAAATATTAACTATGCTAACTTATGTTCATCCAAGTCACAAATCCAATAAGCGTTGGATAAAGGACAAGCGTATCTGCCATTTTTGTAAAGCTCAAGGCCACATCTAGAGAAAGTGCCCCAAATTTCTTGCAAAATATCATCTACAAAAGTCCGTGCCCATCTCAAAGACTTACACCAATCATTGCTACACAGCATACAACTCATCTAGTCACCTTGAGAAGGACCGATGGTACTTCGACAGTGGCTGTTCAGCCCACATGACAGAAGAAGCCAGCTATCTGACCGATGTATAGAACTTGAATGGGAGATTTGTTACATTTGGTGATGGGACAAAACGAAAGGTCATAGGTCAAGGTACATTATCAGTTCGAGGGATGCCTACAATCAAAAATGTGCTTCTTCTTGAAGGCTTTCAAGCCAATTTACTAAGTATAAGCCAACTGTGCGATGGAAATCTGATTGTCCAATTCACCAAGGACTCATGCCATGTCATCAGCAGTGAAGGGAAGTGTGTTTTGAGAGGAGTTCTTTCATCAAATAACTGTTATCTGTTGAATTCTGACATAGAGCCCGTCACTGCTCGTTGTTTTCTGTGTCAGTAGGATGAACTGATTCTGTGGCACAAGAGGCTGGGACACTTAGATATCTAAACATGGTCCGGTGGGAGGAATACCAGAATTAAAGGGAAAGACGGATGCCATGTGTGGTGAATGCAAGATAGAAAAATAGACAAGGTCTGCTCACCCTGGAACGGATCAGATCCGTACAACCTGAATTCTTGAACTGTTACACATGGACTTGATAGGTCCCATGCAGACCGAAAGCATTGGTGGTAAGATCTATGTTCTAGTCTGTGTGATTATTTTTCCCGTTTTCTTGGACTGTGTTTCTCAGACAAAAATCAGACATTGTTCAAGCTGTGATTCATTTGATTCTAAGACTGCAACATGAAAAAGGCACAACTCTGATTGCAATCAGAAGTGACCATGGTAAAGAATTTGAGAACAACGACATTGAAGAATTCTGTCTAAAACAGGGCATACTTCATCAGTTCTCAGCACTCATAATGCCCCAACAAAATGGAGTAGCTGAGAGAAAGAATTGTACCCTTCTAGAGATGATGTGGGTCATGATTCATGGAAAAAGGCTGACTCTCACTTTCTGGGCAAAAGCGATCAACACTGCCTGTTACACCCTGAATAGAGTCCTTGTTCGCCTTGGAACATAGAACGTAGTTCTTACTTTTGTGGAGTAAATTAACGTGGCGATTCAAGACTCAGATTATTCGATCAGCACAGATGAAGATGATGCTGCCTGTCCTGATTCAGAAACTAGCAAGCCGTCACAGGAAGAACAGATGCGTGTGTCAGACTCTGTACCACAAATTCAGGATGATGAACATGTATCTGATACAGAACAAGATCCAGTTCTAGCTACTCAACCATCGCAGCGTATTCTGCAATATCCAATGACCAACATTATTGGGGATCCGCAGCTGAATGAAGAAGTATATGTTGCTCAGTCAAAGGGCTTTGAAGACACACATCACCCGAATCATGTGTATCGTCTCAAAAAAGGCCTTGTACAGACTGAAACAGGCGCCCAAAGCATGGTATGAACGTCTCAGTATATTTCTCGTTCAACATGGCTATGTGCGAGGAGGAGAATACAAAACTCTATTTGTGAAGCACGAATTCATCATTGCACAAGTCGATGTGGATGACATAGTATTTGGATAGTGATCACAGATGTTGGTGGATCAGAATGCTGAACAGATGCAGATTGAATTTCAGATCAGTATGGTGGGTGAGATGATCTACTTTCTTGGTCTACAAGTGTCTCATAAATCAGATGGAATATTTGTGACACAGAGCAAGTATAAAAATGTCAGCCAGAAGCACACTCCCGCCACTACACATATAAAAATCACAAAAGATGAATCTGGAGTCAGTTTGCAACAGACCCTGTACAGGAGCATGATCGGCAGCCTACTCCATCTCACTGCCAATCGACCTTACATTTGTTAAGATATTAGAGTATGTGCTAGGTACCATGCTAACCCCAAAGAAAGTCACTTGGCAAGTGTGAAACAGATGCTGGAAGAGTATGATCTGAAACAAGGGGAGATGACTCTATTCTGTGACAACTTGAGTGCATTCAACATTTCAAAGGATCCTGTTTAGCATTCCAGAACAAACCAAATTGACATCAAGCATCACCACATTCCTGAGTTGGTTGAACAAAAGATCATTACTCTGAAACAAGTATCCACTGATGGACAGCTAGAACACATTTTCGCTGAAGCCTTAAATAGTACTCTGTTTGAAACACTTAGACTCGCCTTGGGTCTATGTGTTGTTGACACTTTGTCAGGTTCAGATATGCTTGACCAGTTCTGGAACCATGCTTAAGGAACTGATAAACCGGTTAAGCATCTAGAGCAGAGATTCTGATGTTTGTCTCTCATGTTGGGTGAAGCAGAGTCTGAGGCAGAGTTGTGTGACAGGTCATATGTTCTAGATACTTTGGAAAGAAGAAATCAGCAAGATCTGAGACTCAGATTTAGGTTTAAATCGTTTGAAATTTAGTTTTCAATTTCTAATTCGCTCTTATATATTCGCAGAGCATCCATGTGAAAGCTCCAAGTGCCAAAAAGGGGCGGAGAAAAGAAGAAGAAGCCCTCAGATAAGCCTTCATTCCGAAATCTGTAACAGTTGAACCTGAACAAGCCTCGAAGAAGGAGGTTGAAGTTGTTGATAATGGGAGCAAATCTAAGGAAGATCAAGTGGCTACAAGTTATGGCAGTCAGGCGGAGTTGCCTGCCACGAGGACTGAGACGAATCACCGATAGAAGGCAAAGTCGGTCAAAAGGCCTCTGGCAGACAAGTCTGAAACATACCTGTTTCGGAGAAGAAAATGTGTGAAGTCTATTAGTTAAACAAGGGTCAGGTCTCGAGAGTATCCAAGCTGTTTACTTAGAAAGCTGAGGAGAAGATAAAGGAATCAGAATTTAGGTTGCTGCAAGGTTTAAAGTATGCATTATTGCGAGAGAGTAAGGATCCGGCTGCTGAGACGGCCTCTGGTGAAGCAGACAAAGAGGCAGATGGGTGAATCTGAGGCCGTTCAAGTCAGTTTTCCTCCAAAGATCACTAAACCTGAGTCAGTTGCTGAGACAGATAAATAGTATGAGGAAGTGATGGAGTCCTCTGCTGCAACACGACTGTCTAAGATAAATGGGACAGTAGAGCAAGACAAAAGAAGAGTGAGGCCACTGAGATAGGGGGAGCAGTATTAAGAAGAAGGGCAAGATTGTGCTAGGAAGTCCGAGAAGTGACCACCTATCAGAAATTTGGATCTACTCAAAGTGGAGAGTCTCCGACAAAGGCTGTCATGGTATAAAGAGTATGGTTCCGGAATAATGAGGCTGACAAGAAGGGGGAGTAATGTGTTGCAGAGGATGCGTAGCCACCCATGTCTACGTTTGTATATCCTTGTCACTTTTATTGGCAAAAATTGGGAGTATTGAAAGGAGAGAATTCGGCACTTGGTAGTATTTGTTCAGACAGGAGCTATAGTGATATCAGTCGGAGATATGCGAATATAGTGTATCATCAAAGCAGTATTCGAAAGATGAAATTTGCAGCACCACTTAGTTGCAGATGGTGAACAAGCAGTTGCTACAGCAAACTCTTGAACACCCAAATCTGATGCAGCAAGATAGAACAAGGAACACAGGTTTGTTCAACCAGTTCGGCTAATCTGCCTACGTATGGGAAGGGCTAAATTCCAACCCTTAATCCACTAGTTTCTCAGGTCCAAGGTACAACACGGTTCGACTCAACGCAACCTATGCTACTTGACCTAAACTAATCATACAATCAGAACAGGCTCTGACTCGTGTATAGCACACCTACAGACTTGAAATAATTCAGAATAGCAACAACTCAGTCCCACAGACTCACCCTATTCTAATCAACACACAGTCTCTGCAGGTTGCTATAGCATCTGCTGTAGCACACAGCTGATGCCTAAACTGTCCGCGTCGCTCCAAGCCTTCTGTTGAGCCGGTCGAACCTCTCCACGAGCGCTGCACACTCTGGAGCACTCCCCCTCACTCAGTGACCACCTATCACTAGCGAGACCAGGCCTCCTACAAATTGCCCGAGTACCTCCTACTCGACAATTGCTCCGCGGCCTTCCTTGATCAACCAACAAGCACCGCTGCTCTGAATTGGCTTCCTGATCAAGCTGTGATCAGATTATGTCATGAATGGTCTGGCTGACAGTCTGTACAATGTGTACACATCAGTGAAGGCGGCTAAAGAGTTGTGGCAGTCGTTAGACCACAAGTACCGAAGGGAGGATGCTGGCTCCAAGAAGTACATAGTGGGACGATTTCTTGAATTCAAGATGATCGATTCTAAGACTATGGTGAGTCAGATGCAGGAGCTACAACTCATCTTTCATGAGATGGTTGCAGAAGGAATGATGCTGAGTGAATCATTTCAAGTTGCCTCTGTGATTGAAAAGCTGCCTCCAGATTGGAGAGAATTCAAACATTATCTCAAACATAAAAGCAAGGAGATGAACCTTGAAGAGATATATGTTAAGCTCCGGATTGAGGAAGAAAACCGCGGCTCTGACAAAAGGTTGAAGGTGACAACCGAGAGGGCAAATGTGGTGGAGCATGGGGATAGCTCAAAGAAGAAGAAGCCTTTTCTAAAGCTGGCTCCAAAAGGTAAACCCTTTAAGAAGAAGCATCAGCCAAAGTTTCAAAGGAAATGCTTCAACTGTAACAAAGAGGGTCACAAAGCCACTGACTGCCTAAAGAAGAGGAGGGAAGTCAACATAGCTGATGTCGATGAAGACTTGGTGGCTATGATTTCTGAGTTGAACTGGTGGACACTACCAGGAAGGCATGGTTTGTGGATACTGGAGCTACCCGACATATCTGCTCAAATGAGAGTGCCTTCTCCACCTTGGAGCGTTCTGAAGCTAGAGAGAAAGTTTATATGGGTAACTCGGCGACTTCTGAAGTCAAAGGAAAAGGCACTGTGTTTCTGAAGTTCACCACTGAGAAGGAGCTGAAGCTCACCAATGTCCTCTTTGTGCCAGACATAAAGAAGAATCTCATCTCTGGGACGTTGCTGGTTAACCATGGTTTTAGAATGGTGTTTGAGTCCCAGAAAGTTGTCCTCACTAAGAATGGCATGTATGTGGGGAGGGGTTATGTTCATGAGGGGTTATGGAAAATGAATGTAATGGCACTAAAAAAGATGAATAAGAATGATTCTTCTGTTTATTTCCTTGAGTCTTCTACTTTATGGCATGAAAGACTAGGACATGTGAATAATGAATCAATAAGAAAGTTAATGAATTTGGAGTGTATACCCAAATTTCAATTTGATTCTAAACACAAATGTGAAACATGTGTCGAAGCAAAAATAACGAGGACATCCTTTCATACTGTAAAAAGGAAAACAGAACCCCTTGAATTAATACATAGTGATCTATGTGATTTAAAGTTCATGCCAACAATAGCTGACAATAAATATTTTGTTACTTTCATTGATGATAGTACAAAGTATTGTCATGTGTATTTGCTTAAGAGCAAAGATGAAGCTATTGATAAGTTTGTCATCTACAAACTAGAAGTTGAGAACCAGCTCATCAAGAAAATAAAAAGAGTGAGGAGTGACCGTGGTGGAGAATGTGTAGAACCATTTGGGGCCTTTTGTGCACAACATGGTATTATTCATGAAGTTACTCCACCATACTCGCCTCAATCTAATGGTGTTGCGGAAAGGAAAATCGGACACTAAAGGAGATGATGAACGCAATGCTGCTAAGTTCTGGGCTACCCCAGTCAATGTGGGGGGAAGCCATTTTATCAACAAATTACCTGTTAAATAGGATACCTCGCAAGCAGAAGGATAATTCTCCTTATGAATTGTTTAGGGGACATAAACCATCATATAAACACTTGCGATTATGGGGGTGCCTAGCTAAGGTAGTGGCACAAGGCCCTAAACGAATGAAAATATGACCAAAAACGGTTGACTGTGTTTTCATTGGCTATTCGCGGAACAGCAATGCATATAGATTCTTGGTGTATGAATCAAAGAATCCAAGTGTAGAGGAAAATACCATCATTGAATCGAAGAATGCATCATTCTTTGAACATGTGTTTCCTTACAAAAGAAATGAATTATCAACATCATGAAATAATCCAAGAGGTTGAGGTATCATCTCAAAATCAAGAAGATGAGCTTGTAATTGAAACTGACTCGCAAGAATCGAGATACAGTAAACGGGCTAGAACGGAAAGATCGTTTGGCCCTGACTTCTTAACATATATGCATGCTTGAGTCTGAGCCCCGAACGTACAGCGAAGCGGTGAGCTCGGTAGAGGGTCCCTTGTGGAAAGAGGCCATTCAAAGTGAAATTGACTCCATTATGCAAAATCATACATGGGAGTTAGTAGATCTTCCCCCAGGAAATAAGCCTCTTGGTTCAAGATGGATATTTACAAAAAAGATGAAAGTGGATGGCACAATAGATAAATACAAGGCGAGACTTGTAATCAAAGGATATAGACAAAATTAAGGAAGGTCTAGACTACTTTGATACTTATTCTCCAGTGACGAGAATCACTTCCATCAGGATGATAATTGCAATTGCAGCTCTGCGCAATTTGGAAATTCATCAAATGGATGTGAAGACTGCATTTCTCAATGGAGAACTAGAAGAAGAAATCTATATGGAACAACCTGAGGGTTGTGTGGTGCCATGTCAAGAGAGAAAAGTTTGTAAACTTGTCAAATCTCTTTACGGCTTGAAACAAGCACTAAAACAGTGGCATGAAAAATTTGTTGCATTAGATAAGTGTGGCAAAGGAGCTGAATTGTTGAGAAACTTTGTTGAGGATATTTCTAAA
The DNA here is from genome assembly GCA_963678935.1 of Umbilicus rupestris. Taxonomy (NCBI): domain Eukaryota; kingdom Viridiplantae; phylum Streptophyta; class Magnoliopsida; order Saxifragales; family Crassulaceae; genus Umbilicus; species Umbilicus rupestris. Next base: position 5,799,136 of record OY787628.1, on the reverse strand, counting down.
TGGACAAAAACTGTGCCACCAATATGCATACATTGTGATAATCAATCGGCTATTGGTAGAGCACAGCGTGTGCTATATAATGGTAAGTCTAGACATATACGTCGAAGACATAAAACCATTAGACAGCTTCTCTCTACAAGAGTCATAAGCATTGACTATGTAAGGTCCAAAGATAATATTGCGGATCCGTTAACCAAAGGGTTAAATAGGGACCGAGTAGAGAAAACGACACAAGGAATGGGGTTAAAGCCCTAGAGTATATATGTCAAGGCGAAGGAAAACCCAACCAAGATGACTGGAGATCCCAAGAACTTGGTTCAGTGGGACAAAATTGCTAAGACGAAGTGAAGTCACTGAGAGGGTCACCCCAACCCATTCCTTATCAAACAGTGATTCCCGTACGAGGTTAAGCTATTAGCTTTTAATGATTCTGTGGTTTGGAAACCAGACACTGGTAATACGAGATTACATTAAAAAGAATCACCTATGTGAGAGAGAAGTATGGCCGCTTCAAGGAGAATTAATTAAGGGCTTAATTCTTTAACAACTCTCGCTGAACCAAGCAGGGGTTTCATGGCCGAAATGAGTCCACGAATGAGAAATGGAAGGCTGTCAGGAATATATCAGTAGGAGATATGTATTTGTTGACATAAAATGACGAACAGTTCAAAGACATCGGCGTCTACTGAAGAGTCAGTCAATAATACATACCTTTCAAAGGGAAGATTCAAGGGTATTGCCTACCTATCCTATGCAGATATAGACTGTAGAAACTATCACCACGTTGAGTTGGGTTTTATTTTTATTTTCATCACTCGATTTTCTTCATGTGGGAGATTGTTGGAAAAATTGTATTAATTAATGTGAAGAAAATAATGGTCCAAAACGACGTAGTTTTGTGACAATTAAGTTGAACTTCTAATATCACAAAACGACGTAGTTTTGTGGAAAACGAAGTTGGGCTTCTAGAAGCCCTACATTTGTTTTCGTCGTTCTTATCTTGACCTAAGTGGGGAAGCAGTTTCCTACCGTTGAAGGCAGTTCCAGCCACGTGAAGGTGGGAGGTTATCTCTAATCATGGGACGACGGTTGAAGTTGGTCTTTATAAAAGAAGACTGAGATCATTAATAAATACAACGACAACAACACTTCTCCTCTCTGTTTTCCGTGAGTTCGATTTGTGTGAGTAAGTGGTGATAGCGAAGTCAGCCTGCCTTTCGCCTTCTTCATATCGGTGCAAGTGAAAGAAGGTACGGTTGTTGTATCCTGGGAAGTCAATTGCAGGTTCACACCCAGCACCAGACGGGAGCAATTTGACTTTAAGGAAATTGCCTAGCAAGCCTCAACCATAATTCGGTTTTATTTGTCTTTATTTCCTTAACTCATATATATATATATATATATATCTAATGATGTTTGGATCGTCAAGAGGTTTGAATATTTACTTTGTGGTATCTGCGTTTACTAAGCCTGAGTAGTTTAATCTTGTTTGTATTTACTGTTTCATTAACAGAACCATGGTCTGCTAATCCTGTCATCTTACATATTTTTCCTCTGTCAATTTTTGCCAACTGACTGCAAAACCTTGCCCCAGATTTTTATTGTCTAATGACCCCTTTTTGTTTTAGGCTTTAAAGTCTTATTGCCAATTTATAGTTATGTCGAGTGTAATGATTGGTATTTGATGGGCATTTTTATTAATGTTGTGAACTAATCATGCTTGGTTCCTAGTTCAAGTACACTTTCAATTTCAGTACCTGTGTTTTGTGCTTGATGTCTTTTGATGCTGCTCCGTTCTTAATTTGAAATCATGAGTATCGGAATAGGCAGTAGCAATCTAAACAAAAATAGTATGTTTTCTTTTGTATTCTAGTGAATCAGATCATTATGGCTGGAGTTATGGAGAAGGTCATTGTGGCATCAATGTTTATGTGGATAGAGCTCCTCTTGGAATTCTGTATGGTTTTAACAACAACTTATTTACAGGTGAGTTTTAGTTACTAGTTGATTAACTTTGTGCCTTTGGTCACAATAATCCTGATTTTCCAAAATTAAAGTTAACAAATACATTTTTGATGATGGTATTTATTATACATTAGGTCAAGGAAACTTTTTTATGTTAAATACATCTAAGGAATCCTTGATTTGATATTTTGCTCTAGTGGAAAGCTTTTGGTTAAAAATGAATCCTTTAGTTTTCTTGAAATAGACGAGGTCAAATAAGCATATACTAACACAAACCTTAGACATTACCTCATATTGGACAACAAAACATAATATTGCTAGTCATTGGTGCATTGGGTGGGGACATAAACAACACCCATCTTTGCGCTTTGGGCAAGGAGGTTTTAAGACTAATAATTCTAAAAATTTATTTTCAAAAGCTTGTCTAAATCATTTTTATATGCTTATTAGTCAAAATTTGGTATTGGAATAATAAATATAAGCATATATTTAAGCAACAGTCACATATCAAAAGTTTTCTCTGATATTTTGTAATTAAAAACTTACAAGCCGATATGTTATACAATGGAACTTGACAACATGAAAAAAATTACAAGGACTAACACAACTTAAAATGAATATTTTAAATGAGTGAATTATATATGATGCTTTATTTATACTGGATATGAACAATGTTCAAATGAAAACCAAGTCAAAATAAAACACTTAAAAAATCATATAAAATTCATCTCGAAGTATTCTTAATTCGAAATATTTTGGAAATCCATATTTTTGTAGTCAATCAACTGATAAAAGTCTATTCTTTTGAAGAATAAAGCCTATTGTATATTTTTATGGGCTCTCTTTTTAAATGTGTGGATTCTTTATTCTGTTTGGATAGACTTAATTGGAAATATGATTATAACGTCGAGTTCATGGAATTTTACAGGGAGAGTGTTCATGTAGGCTCATTTTACGGGGAGAGTTTAGTTGGTTTTCACGTTTTTCGTTATGGAGTAGTTTTCACCTTTTGCATTATGGAGTAATTTTCACGTGAGTTCTCCCCAATTCTATGTAACAAGTTACCTAAAGAATAATGTAGATCAAAACTCTTTCCTGAATTTCATAAAACACAGACTCTAAATCTTGTGATCTTATAGTTGGATGAGGTAGAGTGTGTTAAGTACTCTTATTGTTTTCATTTAATTTTAAAATCAATGTAAATAATAACCCCTTACTATTATTAAATTCTGTTCACAATAAACTACTGTGGTAGGCATTCTTGATTTTATGAGGATATGATTTATTTCAAAACAATTTTTATTGATAGTTTGATATGCAATATTCATTAGTCATTTAAATCACGAGACCGATTAGGGGTACAAGTTTAGTGGTTCAATTGGACAGGCAAACTAGCCAACGACATCATTTATTTTAGTGCTATATAAGCAATTAATCTCTATTGTGCAAATGTGAGACAATTCAAATTTAAGTATTTTTGCATGTCAATTTGTGTTGTTGAATTTGATTTACCTTACGAGGGTTTACTGGCTGCTGTTTAATTTATTCAATTAGGTTCTTATGAAATGGACTCGTATTCGTCGACTATCATGAGTGGATTTCTTGCCGTCTTCTCAGTCAATATTGTTATAGCTTTGTACATATGCATGGCCATGAAGGAACCGATAAACACCACCCACATCCCAAATTTCTTGCTGAGGCCAAAGCCAATGCAATCTGATGATGGTGGTTCTTCACAATCACGTGACAAACAAGAATAGTGTCGGATGCGTGGATCATCACGTGTGGACATTTGAGGCAAATACTTTGATTGCCCACTATTGGAACTGTGGGGACATGTACCCAGCAGGTTTTGATGGAACAAACACCAAGCTAAGCAGATAGACAATTGGACAGGAAGAGTTGAATACTGCGCAGAATGAAGTCTGTGTGGACGGGTAGAGACCCTTGCACAGAGAGCAGCGTGTGGACGGTTTCACACGCGGCGCAACGGAATATTCCTGAATTTCTTATTATTAAGTTTTTAAATATGTATTGATTAGATAAATATCTTTTGATATTTAGAAACAAGATAATTAAGTAATCTAGGAAATATTCGAAATATTGTTAGGATACTCTTTTAGATATTTCGTAATCATAATTCAAATGATTAGAAATATCTATTATCTTGTTATTATCTTTTTTGGTTTCTTAATTAGGAAGCAAGAAGATTTGATACAAGATAAAGATGGAAATCCTAGCTATAAATAGAGCTTCAAAGTCTCAAATCAAGATGTCGGTCAACAGAAGAGAGTTCAGATTTTTGGCGAGTCGATCTGTGTTTTTCGAGCTGCTGCACGTTGCTGCGTCTGAGGAAGGGTCCGATAGACCAGTCAAGTGAGTTGCTGAATAACGCAAAGGGAAAGCGTCCGCAGGGCAGTCCGATTGATTCATAGAAGATAGAAGGTGGGTCTAGGGTGAATTGGAGATTCCGGTGCTATTCAACTTGTGTAGTCTTTTGTGAAAAGTATATCGGTGCACTGCAATAAAAGACTGCTTCTCAAAATCCTTTCAGTGAAATCTGAAAGGTAGTGGTTTTTCTCGGAGTACTGGTTGTACTAGAGTTTCCACTATAAATCGCTGTGTACGAGTCCCTTACTTTACCTTTCTGCATTACATTATTTATCCGCTGTGCAAACTGTACTTGGGGACACTTTCCACAGTGAACCCAAGTTAAACTTAAGCTAACCTAATGATCCAACAAGTGGTATCAGAGCCCGGCTCTAGATTTTTGTTAGCTTTGCAGGAAGATGGGATCAAACAGAGACTCATTCTGGAAGCCGCCCATGCTGTAGATCGGACAGTACGATTGGTGGGTAAGGGAGATGGAAGCTCATGTATGTTCGCTGGATGGACAGGTCTGGAGGGTCATTGAACAACGACCATATATGATCATGGACAAGTCCGATCCAACCAAAGAAAAAGATAGGAAAGACTATTACGATGCTGACTACAAGGCTCTAGAAAAGAACAGTAGAGCTATTAAAGTGATCCTTCAAGCACTATCCGATGGAGATAGGAAAATCGTAATTACTCACAAAACCGCAAAGGATATGTGGACGGCACTGAGGCACCTGTACTTAGGCAATGTAGACGTTCAAAGGAACAGGATACTAGCGGCCTCAAAGGACTACGAGAAGGCTGTCTAGGGAAGGGACGAGTCCCTTGAAGAATTCTTCTCAAGATTTAAAGGATACGTGGGCAAACTGTTGTTCCTTGGAAAACAGATCCCTGACTGGAAGGTTACACACCAGTTCCTAGGAGCACTGAACTCGAAGTGGGATGTTATGTCTATTGCCTTCCAAGCTCAAAGCGACATCAAAACCATCACCCTGGAAGAGTTGGTCGCCCGTCTACAGAGCAATGCTGGAATTCATCAACAGAAGGTTGAGCGTAGAAAACCTAGTAAGGACAAGTCCATTGCACTGAAAATGAAAGAGCGTTTGAGCTAGCCCAATCCGATGAGCCCCCAGAGGAGGAGGACCCTGACATCGTCCAAATGACGAGAGCATTCAAGATGGCCAGCTTCAAACTAAAGAATAAGGCAAACGCCAAAGAATCCAAAACTTCAACCTTTGAATGCTTCCGATGCGGAAAGAAAGGACACATGGGAAAGGACTGTCATGTGAAGCTGAAGGACGTCATCTAATTCCACCAGAATAGACAAGCTATGATTGCCGCGTGGGGAGCATCAGATGAAGAAAGCGAGGAGGAACCTTCTAAGGAAGGGTTATGCATGATGGCTCATTTTGAGGCCCTGTCCACAGAGGTACTTTCTAACCCTTCTCTTTCTAAAACTGCTAAACTATCTCTTGCTTTAAAGGTTATGGTAACCAAGAATGAAGAGCTACTGGAAGAAATAAAATAGCATAGAGAAATGGTTGAAGACCTTGAAGAAAACAACAACTTACGGGCAGGGAAGGCTAGGGAGCTAGAGAACGAACTGAACGAGACACATAGTATATGCAAAGATCACACCAAAGAAATCCAGCTTCTAAGGAATGAGAATGAAAGGTTGATAACCGAACGGAAGGAGCAGGAGAAGCAGATAGAGGTACTCAAAGGACGGGTACACGATCTGGGGTCCGAGAAGGAGATAATGGGCGAGGAGTTAAAAATCCTCAAAGCCGATGAGGAGATAAGGAAATCTAAATGGCTGATGGGAAACAAAGTCAAAACCCTTGCAACAGACTTCAAGGACCGTTTACGCCCAGGTTTAGGATCGAACGGAACCATTGCTGCCACGAACCCGTCCACAACAACGAAGAACGAGAAAAAATCAAAGGAAGGAACTCCATCAGCGCAGCCACACCCGTTCACAAGAGACAACAAACCTGCCTACAAGATGTGGAAGAAGCAAGCCAACAACAAAGAACCACCGTCCATCGACTTTCAAGCAAGGATAAAGAACAGGTCCATTCCCCCTGAACAGAGCAAGTGTGTATGCTTGAAAGATCACACTGTGTGTTGGCATGTGGAAAGGTAGGACACGTTCTCTCAATCTGTTCGGAGAAAAAGACGGATCGAAAAGATGAGGAGTTATGTCAGATCCGACAAAGGAAAAAGTCAGAACAGAAACAGGGGTAAGGAACCCGTTCACAGGAACAGGACACAGGAGCCCATTCACTGGAACAGGACACCCGTTCACTGGAACAGGACCAGGGAACCCCGCCACAAGAACACATCAGCTCCTGTACCTAAGTCCACCGTGAACACCCTTTCGCTCAGAGGAGTCTGTGCACCTAGAGGCAAACCCAGAACGACTCCTAGGAAGAAGATTGATCTAACCAACCCTTCTCATATCACTGATATTGTTGCTACTCCTGCTTCTATTTCGAAACCCAGTAAGCCCAAGCTTTGTCTGGGTTCGTAAAAACTAACTTTACTTTTGCAGGAGGAAGTGAGGAGCAGTCCCTGGTACATAGACAATGCATATGACAAGAAGCATGGACTGGTTCACCTCACTTCAGCAACACACCGGAGGAAACGTGTCCTTCGGTAACAAAACAATTGGTAAGATATTTTGCTTGGGAAAAGGTACGCATTTCAGATAATGTTGAAATTGACAGTGTAAGTCTTGTGGACAGTTTGAAATTTGATATGCTAAGCGTCTCCCAATTATGCCAAAAGGGATACAAAGTCACCTTTACTGCTAATGATTGTGTGGTTGAGTGTATGAGCACAGGAAGGGTGATATGGAAGGGTATATGCCAGAACAAAGTCTACAAAGTGGACCCTTCCTTTGTACCTGATGGGAAAATCTGCTTGTCATTAATCAAAGAGGAGACGGCTCTATGACACAAGAGATTTGGGCATGCAAATCTACGACTCTTGTCCACACTCGTCAAAAAGGACTTGGTTAGAGAGATGCCAAAGGTGGATGATAGCCTCCATACTATATGCAGCTCATGTACATTTGGGAAGCAAGCTAGTTCCTCATTCAAATCCAAGGGAGCGGTAAGCCCCACTAGACCCCTGGAATTAATCCACATGGATATGTGCGGACCCATTCGCACTAAAAGCCGGGGAGGTAACAGATATGTATTATTCATTGTTGACGATTATTCTAGATACACTTGGACTTACTTTTTGTCATCCAAGGATGAAATGTTTGCAGAATTTGAAACATGGCTATTAACTACGGAGAACCTACTGGACACGTCCCTAGCATCAGTCCGCACTGACCATGGAACTGAGTTTGAAAACTCTCAGTTTCTAATTTTATGCAGGAAAAAGGGTATCTCTCACAACTTCTCAGCTTCTTGCACTCCTCAACAGAATGGTGTGATAGAAAGAAAGAATAGAACGTTGGAGAACATGACTAGAACCCTTCTGATCGATAGTGGACTTCCAAAGAGCTTCTGGGCAGAAGCACTAAGCTCAGCATGCTACGTATTGAACCGAGCTTATCTGCGGAAGGGTCTAGACAAGACACCATATGAGTTACTCAGAGAACGGAAGCCCAACGTGTCTCATCTAAGAGTTTTTAGCAGCAAGGTATATGTCCACAATAGAGGAAAGGACAACTTAGGGAAGTTTGATCCTATAGGTGATGAAGGAACATTTGTGGGCTACTCCCTCCACAGTAGAGCCTACAAAGTGTATAACCTACGCCTACGTAAGGTGGAAGAAAGCATACACGTCGTCTTCGATGAGCAAACCACGGGAGGGAACCCTGTAAAGGACGGGAAACATACTCCTCTATAGTTCGAGGAAGAGTTCTCACTCACGGAGACAGAATCTGTGGTCAGGTACCATAAAGTTCCTGATATGGATCCACCAAAGGCAACGAGCATGTCCTCAGGGGGAACTGAACAGTTGGAAACTATGGAAGAGGAACCAGTCCCTGAGCAAGATCAGACTCCAAAGCAGGAACCGGTACCCAATGAAGAATCTGAGGACACGTCCACTGAAGACATTCAGGAAATAGTGGGTCCTCGAAGGAGTGAGCATGACAGGATACCGTCCAGACGACTCGAAGGCTACGAAGTGTACTATTCTCAAGTTGAGAACCCGTCCACAGACACTACATCCCAAGACCAGGAGTCAGCATACATGCACGGACAGATCAAACAGGTATGCACATTTAATGCTTTTGTGTCTTTATCAGAACCTAAGAAGGTTTAGGAAGCCCTCAAAGATCCAGATTGGGTAAACGCAATGCAAGAGGAGTTGTATCAGTTCGAAAGGAACAAGGTCTGAAGATTGGTCCCTAGACTAAGCGACTACGGTATCTCTGTATCTCATATCCCTATCTTGTGTGATATACTAGTGCTATAAATGTTTCTAAAAGTCCCGTACAACACTCATGCACTAAGCATATAGAGATCAAGTATCACTTCCTAAGAGATTGTGTAGGGACTGGTGTCCATGGAGTTCTGTAGAACTGAAGAACAGGCTGAGGACATCTTCACTAAGGCATTGAGTCGTGAACCCTTCGAGAAGCTATGGATGGAACTACGTATGGTCTCTCTTTCTAATTAATTGAATATTCGTGCCTCCCTCGATGACTGGCTATGAAATGAAGGTATGATATATTTTAGTCATAGGACACTAAAAATTTAACTCACTATGTCTTATGTTCATTATAAGTTGGGTGTATATGGCATGCATGGGAAACGTCCGTTGGTAATGCACTGCACATGATTATTTAAGGCTTGTTCATTCTAGCCCAAAGGACCCTTCCGGATACTCGTACCCTCATTACAAGCCTAACATGAAGAAACGGGTCCACAACCATCCTTAGCCTACTCATAGCAAGCAGTGGTCCTTTGAACCCCTTGAATACTCCTCTGGACTACTAGCTATGATGTACTCTCTTTTATATTATACATTCATGAATATTGTGTGTGATGCATTTCATAAAACCACTTGGGTACCCGTCTGCATCATACAAAACCCCTTGAAAGAACCATGACAATCTCTAAGGTCAGTGGAGAGACAGTTGGGGGACCCGTCGACAGAATGGGTAGCGTGTACAACTATGAATAGACTATTGACACAAGCAACAACTCATCAGTGGACTGGTACACAACGGTAATAAAGATCGCGTGTGTCATACGCCAAGTACTGGGACACAATGGTAATATGGACTATTTGCGCTACGCACAAGGGACTGGTATGACCAAACACGTGTATTGCATCCGTTCCACACAATGAACGAGTCCACAACGGCTCCAAAGCTTGTGTGACACGCATGGACGGATGCAACGGACGGATAGGCAAAAAAAAAAGGAAAAAAAAAGAAGAAAAAGAAGAAGAGAAATGAGAAAGAAAAGAGAAAGAGAAGAAAGGAAAAAAAAAAAAAGGAAGAAATTTTTTAGTGATAGCTCATATGTAGCACATCAGGGGGCAGAGGGGAGCTGGATAAGGCGATCATCCGCAAGATGGGATTCAAGTTTAATCTCGGACAAGGGTGGACTAGGGAGCTGCCAACTCCATCTCACAGGATTGCAAGTGGGGAAGGGTCCACTGATCTAAGGACTCTGGTTGAGGATGAGTTCTGCAAGTTGGCCGAAGGCCAACAGAGGACTGAGGACCGGCTCCGTCAGTTGGAGGAATGCCAAGGATAGGCTAATACAACACTGGCTGAAATCCAAAGGTTCCTTGGGGTATTGATCTCTCGGACAGGCCCCTCCACTGCTCCCCCAGTACCTTAGATCTGTCATGGTTCAGCCCCTCTTTGTCACCCTAGCATATCATTCCCTATTTTTTCATACTTCCTTTTTGCCTTGTTAATTTTGTGCAGGCATTTTCCATATATGTACCCGTTCCTTGTCTCTTCATTTCAACTTTGATGTACACTGAGACATTCTGGCTTATCTGTTTAGTACTCTTTTTGGCTTTAATATGTTACTATTTTCTTTTTGATGATGCCAAAAGGGGGAAGGTAGATAGGAAAGCGATATTTGAAAAGGAACCAGTTCCCTGGTAACTTGTGTAGTTATCTGAGGGGGAACGAGTACAATGTCAAGGTGAAGTGTGGTAAAGCTGTTCTTTAGAGTTGTGCTCTAGAATATGATTGTGGTACTGCTTAGCTATTTTTCACTAAGCTATACTAACTTTCCTGTCTTATGGAAGGGTGTTTGTCAACATCAAAAAAAGGGAAATTGTTGGGACATGTGGGGACATGTACCCAGCAGGTTTTAATGGAACAAACATCAAGCTAAGCAGATGGACAATTGGACAGGAAGAGTTAAATACTACGCAGAATGAAGTCTGTGTGGACGGGTAGGGACCCTTGCACAGAGAGCAGCGTGTGGACGGGTTCACACGCGGCGCAACGGAATATTCCTGCATTTTTTATTATTAAGTTTCTAAATCTGTATTGATTAGATAAATATCTTTTGATATTTAGAAACGAGATAATTAAGTAATCTAGAAAATATTCAAAATATTGTTAGGATATTCTTTTAGATATTTCGTAATCATAATTCAAATATTTAGAAATATCTATTATCTTGTTATTATCTTTTTTGGTTTCTTGATTAGGAAGCAAGAAGATTTGATACAAGATAAAGATGAAAATCCTAGCTATAAATAGAGCTTCAAAGTCTCAAATCAAGATGTCGTTCAACAGAAGAAAGTTCAGGTTTTTGACGAGGTCGATCTGTGTTTTTCGAGCTGTTGCACGTTGTTGCGTTTGAGGAAGGGTCCGATAGACTAGTCAAGTGAGTTGCTGAATAACGCAAAGGGGAAACGTCCGCAGGGCAGTTCGATTGATTCATAAAAGATAAAAGGTAGGTCTAGGGTGAATTGGAGATTCGGGTGCTATTCAACTTGTTTAATCTTTTGTGAAAAGTATATCGGTACACTGCAATAAAAGACTGCTTCTCAAAATCCTTTCAGTGAAATCTGAAAGGTAGTGGTTTTTCTCTGAGTACTGGTTGTACTAGTGTTTCCACAATATGTGTACGAGTCCCTTACTTTACCTTTTTGCATTACTTTATTTATCCGTTGTGCAAACTGTACTTGGGAACACTTTCCACAGTGAACCCAAATTAAACTTAAGTTAACCTAACGATCCAACACCCACATTTGCTTAATCCATTACTCATCCAATTTCTAGCCTCAAATAATCTCACACTCCATTCCCACATCTGAAACTGGAGCAAGGTGTCGTTGGTTGTGGGATGACGTTGAATTGTGCATTTTGATGCTTGAAATTGTATCATTGTTTCATGACTTTCCGAAAGTAACTTAATAATCTTTTTTTTTTCTCTCAAGTTTTTGTCTGAGCTCAATAGTATGCACTAAAAATGTAGTTCGTTCAAAATAAACATATATTCAGTGCTGCCTCACACATCTTTTAGGTTCCGGACCAAACAACATTAATTGACTCATCCTAAAAGAAAATTTTGTACATACTCTTTTGAATTTGGAAAAAGTTGACATTTTGATATTTCAACAATTACAGAAAACAAAATTAGTTGAATGATAGTTATAAAACTCGAATCATATAATAATGAATTTAAACATTAATTCTATAACGACCAAAAACTTTACAACTTCAAAAAGGTGTCACATCGTCAGCACGTCTCTTAAACCACCAACGTATGAAGCCTCAAAACATGCTTATAAATAATTTAATACATTAATATAAATCATAACATGCATATAAACCTTTTTTATAAGTATAAACTTAAATCTCAAATGTAACACAATAGTCCAAATGTCAGATAATCATTCAAAAATTAACAAGTCGTTATTCAACTAGCGTATCTCTCAATTCAGATTCCCGAAACTTATTATTCCGCTACATCTGAAAAATATCAAGTTGAGAAACATGAGTCTATGGCTCGTATAAGTTTCATAGACCCAACTAGCCGAATGAGTGTCAGAGGCGAATGTACATGAAAGAGGGGTGAGGCCCAGGCCCCCAATGAATTTTTATTTATTTAAGGGTTTAGTGTGTAATTTTCAAAATATTATATATAAATATAAATTGATACAATGGTGCTCTAGATAAACCTTGTTGATGCAACTGCCATCATTTCTATATAAAAGAAGGTAAGAGAAATTTCAAAATTGAATTTATATTCATTTCACAATTTGTTTTGCATATGTTTGTAACTGAATTTTTCCCTTTAAATTGACGAGTTGAGTTATGATTTTTCTCATTCGTGATGTTTTATATTTTTTGAATTCAATTAGGGTTTACGAGCCTTTCGACTCCTACATTATTGGGTTTTGAAATCTAGTCTCAATTTGACGTCGCACAATAACACATATCTTGAAATAAGATGTCACGTAAGTTAAGGTCTGTTCTTTTGACCTTAAGTTATTTACTTAAGTACTTAGGGTATGTTCTTTAGAGCTGAACTTATACTTAACTTAAATTAACTTACCTTAACTTAACTGAATTTAACTTAACTTAACTTAACTCAACTCAAATACTTTTACAAGCATATTTTTAACCTTAAGCATATGGTGGTGGTGGTGTGGTTGGGGTTGGGGTGGTGGTGGTTTGGGAGTGGTGGTGTGGTTGGGGTGGTGGTGGTGGTGTGGTGGGGGTGGTGGGTTGGGATGGTGGTGGTGTGGTGGTGTTGTTGGGGTGGTGGTCGTAGTGTGGTTGGGGTGGTGGGTTGGTGGTGGTGGATTGGGGTTGTGGTGGTGGAGGTGTTGGTGGTGGTGGTGGTGGTGGTGGGGTGTGGTTGGGGTGGTGGTGATGTGGTTAGGGTGGTGGTGGTGGTGGGTTGGGGTGGTGGTGGTGTGGTTGGGGTGGTGGGTTTCCTTTTTCAGTACTTAATTTAATTTAACTTAACTAAACTTAACTTAACTTAATTTAAGTGTTGAAAATTTAGGTCTAAAAAATAAGGCCTTAACTTAACTTAAGTTACTATTCATCACCACAACAACACCATCAACACACCATCACCACCACAACACATTCACACCACCTCTCCACTACCACCACCACCACCACCTTAACATCACAACCACCACACAACCATATTATCACCACCATCATCATAACACTACCACCACCCCCGTAACAACACATCCACCACCACAACAACCCACCATCACAAAAGCACCACCACCACCACAACCCAACAACAACCCATCACCTCCACAACAACACACCACCACCATCACAAAAACACCACCACCACCACAACCTAACAACAACCCACCACCCCCACAACTCATACATTATCAAACTTTGGTATGTAATAGTTGTCAACTCATACATTATGTAAACATTCAGGAATGTACTTAACTTAACTTAATGTAACTTAACGTAAGCTAACTTAACTTCATTACTTAAAATTTAAATCCAAAAGAATAAGGCCTTATATATAATTTTTTACACTTGTGGTTTTTTATTCATAACTTTTGAATTGTGACAAATTTTAATGGATTTTTGTAATTAAATGTCATTATAGAATGCAGGTTGGCCTATTTTTTGAAAAGAAAAAAAATCCATTTTTGGATAGTGACACTGGTGGATCATGTACAAACGCATCAAACTCTACTCAACAAGGTACTTTCTGTACTCCCCAACATGTTGATTTGGATGATTTTCTTTCTCACCTGCGGAGAAAAAAAAATTACTGAGTATCATCCCAATCAACAAGATGAAATTCGAAGAAATATTTGATGAGAAGACCTTGTCAACCTCGTGGCCATAATTTTCCAAGAAAAATGATAGGAAAAAAATACAGACAGTTTGACAGCGCGTCGTTGTCCTCCTTAAATTTGTATTTATAATGACATGTTACATTTAGCAAGCGGTAAGCAGGGTCGAACCCAAAGAGAGCAAGTGATCTAGAATTCTAATGATAGTCACCGGAAATATTTCAATACTGAGTTTATCAATTCAGAGAATATCAGTCAGGGGAAATACACTGCAACTAGTTATCATCGATCGAACAACATGCATCAGTTGATGATCACTGTTCTAGTCTAACAATCTTGCTAAGGCAATGTCGACTCCAATGTTCTACCTATTTTTAACCGCTAAGTTCTTGAATAAGTTAAGAGTTACTAGATTAATATCACCAATTCCGTTCCACCGCCAAACTTAGCTAACAAGGCAGTTCAGTCTAGTATCACACGATTAATATCAACGCAGCTTATTGCTAAGCTATACTAGATTGATAATCAAGGGCATGCAGTTTTAATAACAGAACAGTCATCACTAACTCAGAGCACCAATCCATTGATCTCAAACCAAGCATTGGAATGTAAATCCACAAACTGAGTTTGGGCTTAACTACCCATACAATCCATCGAAGATGATAAAAATATTGAGTTTCCTACACTACACTGAGATGAGAACATGAAACTGAACTAATACGAAAAAAAACAACGTGAATAGTGTTTTCGGCAGTGAACAGTAATAGATGAACAGTGCGATGAATAATTATTGAGTAACAATAATCGGGTGAACAGTAACTCGGACGACCGCCACGAGCAGCAGCAGCTGCTCCTGCTCCTCCTTTCTCTCTCTAAGCTGCCGCTACACTCCCCCGAGATGTCTTGTGTGTTTTTCCTTTGTCCAATATGTTATCATTTTTGGGTTTGGGGTTGAACCGATTGAACCAAATCTGCTTGAACCGACACTGGTTGAACCAGCAGGACTTCGGTTCAGTTGCTCTTGACCTTGCTCTTCTTGATGTTGAATGAATGAGTGACAATGCTCCGAATATGGAATAAAATCCGATGTGATCTTGACACACCTCCGATGCAAAAACACTACAAAAGAATAATCTATCTCACGCAAAATGTAATAAAACTATGGAAATAATTAACTCAATGGAGTGTATCACAGTTTCAGCCTGACTGGTTAATATCCAAACTGGTTAGAGTACACCATAAAATACGATAAAGCATTTTGTTTGTGTTGCTACTTATTTAGACATAATATTGAAAAGAAAGCTGGGAATGATGCTTTCGTGATACAAGAATTTTCTAGTTGGAACAAGACTGAAAGACTAGCTTCACATGTGGGAATAGTTTTTGTTGGGGATATGGCATCTTGACAAAACTGCTCAAGAGACTGCTGAAGCACTCCAAAAGATTGGTGATTGGAGCACAATCTGAAGACTAACAAATCTGCAACAAGCAATAACAATGAAGAGATAGAGTCTACTTCAGTACTCTCTGTTGATCCAGAGCTAGAACAGAATGCCCGACAAAACTGGACATGCGCGGAAAGGCTCTGGCATGGTGCGGCAGTCATCGTAGAGGCTCAGGGAGTTGTGCAGACGTCATCCAGAATGTCAGCAATGGCAAAAGCTTTCGGAAAAGATAAAGCTCCAAAAATCCAAATTAGGCATCCGAATCTTCAACAGCCTTGTAAGAATCCAGGAGAAGATTCTGTGCTACGCGAAGGTGCCAAAAGATCGCAGGGCTGATTGATACAAATGGAATGTAGAGGCAACATACAGCGAGAGATACACAAGCACACACATATAGAGAGCGCGAGAGCAAACACACAGAGATCAACTTACGGTAGCAGAGTTTAGACATTGAGTTGATTGAGGGAATCAGAACTCATGGAGTTTGATTCAGTATTGATCCGGAGTTCAACTAGAGCGCTGCTCATTGAAGGATCATTTAGAGCTCGATGGTCGCGGACAGGGAGGTTTGCTGGCTGAGGAGCATTGATCGAAGCACCCGATAGTGACAGAGTGTGTCATTGATTGAAGGGGAGCAGAGACTGAGTTTACAGAACTCAGGGTGTCCGACTGTTTGGCGGGAGAGCTTGAATAATTATTGACTGAAGATACAACAACTCTGGTGAAGAGTGTGCTTAAGCATTCCGTGAGCTACACATTGTAATAGAATAGGCTAAGTCTGAGAGTAAGGTCTGTAGCTATTTATTACTAAGAGTGTGTAGGTTGCACGGAGAGAGCCTGTATGATAAGACTGCTAGCCAGTATAGGTGATTAGACTGAGCGGAAGATTTCGGCTAGGTGAGAAGTAGAGGTGTGAGTCCTTTGTACTTCAAACTGAGATTTCGGCTAGGTGAGAAGTAGAGATGTGAGTCATTTGATTTCGGCTCCGTGTATCCTCCCAAACGTAGGCAAGTTGCCGAACTGGGTGAACAAATTACTATGTCTTTTTTATTTTGCCAGTAAAAAAATTTCGCAGAAGGATACAGAGAGTGCTTAAGTAGAAGCTATAACTCTAGAGGCTGTAACTCCACATTAGCAACGCTGCACACTTTCAGTTTTCATAGTAAAGCACTCAAAAGATGTGATGATCCGATGAACCAGGCTCTGTCAATTGTTGTTACTCTTCATAAACATAGTGAAATTGCAAAGAATGAACATCATATCCTCTTGAATGCTTCTATCGATGTGTCAAGATTTTTATTGAACCGAGGATTACCTTTTCGTGGACACGATGAATCAGAAGAGTCAACCAATCAAGGAAATTTTATGGAATTGATCAAGTATACAACCAGTCAAAATGAAAGTGTTAACAATGTTGTGTTATAAAATCCCCGGAAATAACCAAATGACATCTCTAGTGATTCAAAAGAATATTGTTCGTTGTTTTGCTCAAGAGGAGATTCGTCGTATAATTGAAGAAGTTGGCGATGATGTATTTGCTTTGCTTGTAGATGAATCCAGCGATGTTTCTTACAATGACTTATAAAGAGCAAATGGCTGTGATCCTACGATTTGTTGATAAACTTGGAATTGTTAAAGAGAGGTTCATCGATATTATGCATGTGAAAGGTACTTCGTTAGTGTGTCTCAAAAATGCTATCGATTCATTATTTAGCGAATGTGGACTGAGCTTGAAAAGTGTCAGAGGACAAGGTTATGATGAAGTGAGTAATATGAAGGGCGAATTCAACGGACTTAGAGCCTTAATTTTACAAGAAAATTGTTCAGCTTATTACTTACATTGTTTTGCTCATCAACTTCAATTAGTCGTTATAGCGATTTCAAAGAAACACATTGAATTCCGAGATTATTTTGAAAAAATATCTCATTTATTGAATGTGGTGGGGGCATCTTGTAAAATAAGAGATATGATTCGAGAAAAGTATCAGCAACACTGAAAGAGGCCATTGAAAATCGTGAGATTAAAACCGGAAGTAAATTGAATCAAGAACTGTCTTTACAAAGACCTGGAAATACACAGTGGGGTTCTCATTTTAGGACACTTTTGCATTTAGTAGAGTTGTTTCCAAATGTCTTAAAAGTGCTCGAATATATTCTGATTAAAGGTTCAGATACCGTTAAAAGGCAACAAGTAAATGGACTTCTCAAATACTTGCATTCTTTTGATTTTTTGTTTTATTTGCAGTTGATGTTTTTCATCCTTGGTCTTACTGAATCTTTATCAATAGCTCTTCATATAAAAGATCGAGATGTTTTAAATGCTATGTCAATAGTAACATTAACTAAGCGACAATTGCAGGCAGTTACAGATTTATGAGTGGGATTCTCATATGTCAAAAGTGTCAGCGTTTTGTGACAAGTATGATGTTCAAGTGTGAAATATGGAGGGTGAGTTTGTTGATGCGCGAAGGCCAAGGAGAATGACTAATCTGACCAATTTACAACATCTTCAAAGAGACTATTTTTACATAGTGGTGGATTTGGTGCTTCAGGAGTTCAATAACCGTTTTAATAAGATAAATTCTGAATTGCTTATTTGTATGGCTTCTTTGAGTCCAACTGATTCATTTTGTGATTTTGATCCTTGAAGTTGATGAGACTGGCCGAGCTTTATTCAGATGATTTTGATTTCGAGGCTCAAATGACTCTTGAGTATCAATATCTATATATTGATAATGTTCGAGATGTTATAAGATTTTTAAATTTGAAGGATCTTGGGAATCTAGCTAGAGTAATGATGGATACGAGAAAACATCTTACATATCTTTTGATATTTCTACTATTGAAGCTATTTTTGACATTGCTCATCGCTACTACAACTGTTGAGAGATGATTTTCTTCGATGAACATGGTGAAGACTAATTTGCGTAATCTAATGACATATTCTTTTTTTTGCGTAATCTGATGGAAGATCCTTTTTTATGTTGAAAAGGATGTATTTCAATCAATAACCAATGAAGATGTAATTGGAAGTTGTATGAAAACGAAGACTCATAGAGAGCAATTATAATAACATTTTTTTAAAAAATATTTTTATATTACCCCCAATAAAAAAAATCCTGGATCCGCCACTGATGACTGTTACATATATTTTCAAAGAGTCAAGTGAATGAATGAAAGCAATATATGAAGACACGTAAGGAGATAAAAATACGTTTTAAATCTTTAAATCCGAGAAAGTTAGTATATCGAGTTGCTCACAAAACTTATATCACACGAAACGAGCGAGACATAGTAATACTTTCTAAATTACTTACCTCCAATGCACATCAAATGAACTCTCACAATAGGCTACAATCAACTCGAGGATCACCTACAAGTAGCAAGATTGTCAAAAACGCTTGGCGCTAGTTGGACGAAAAAGGTCTTCACGAATTAATCATGGATTAATCGGTTATGAATTTCTAAAATATTTATTTGTTAAATATTTATAATTTTATATTATATTATTATACTTTCTAAAAAAGAAAATAGATAAATAATATATCTTTAATAATTATATAAAACATCAATATTTGCTAACAACATCAAAACAATTTAGAGGATCCACAACTCCAGCTAGAAAAATATAATTAATTACTAACAAATAAAATAATAATTATACAACTAGTAAAATTCAAAAATATAATTAATTAACTCTTCAATTATTATAATTAAGTCCTCAAAATAGTTGTCTCGATCTGTGTAGCCTGCCTAGGATATTCTTGGGCACCGCTTTGTCCGCCTATGTGCTGTCCAAGTAGTCAAAAATGCCCAACCGATTTATCAGTCCGATTTCGACAAAATGAGATCGGGTTCAAGAAAAAGGCCTCATAGGCGGGCTAGGCGGGCGATTTCTTGAACACTAACAAGTAGTTTTGAAACCATACTTGAACATTCAGTATCACAAAACAGAAACAACTCATCACACATCACTTTTGGCTAAGGATCAATTTAGTAGATTTTGAGTTTACAATTTTGATTGTTAAATTCATAGTCATTTTCTTCATTAACGGTTAAGAACTGGATTATGAATCTTATATGAACTTAAATTAAAATATGAAGCTATTGAAGTCGAACTGAACATATGACAACCAATAAACATTCAAACTAAACATATGACTACCAATAAACATTCAAAATAAACCACAAACTCACAAGATATGAGCTATTGAAGTCTAATCAACGAGAACAAAAATGTCATTACAAACTCTCAAGTTATAATTCCTAACTTCAAATCTAATTTTCAGACAACTCATAATAAATTAAAATATGTTCTTCACACCGTTAGAAAGTTTTCTTCAAGTAGACTACCGTATTTCTTAATAACACTTAATTTGAACATCAAAATCAGAAAGTGTATCGATTTTAAGAATTCAAACTGAAAGGACCACATTTTTGAACTTCCTTGGATTGAAATGATACATATGCCATACATCAATGTAAATATCATTTTGTGTCGAATATCCTAAAACTTCAAAATATCCAATTTGAATAAACAAAATTGAAATTATTTCCAATTGAATTTCTATCGACATCATTGTCCACACATACAAAATAGTTTCCAACTTCCTACTTTCAATTTAATTTTAGACCAGCTCAGAATGAGTTAAATATCTAGACATGTAGTTATATACCATAGAGAAGCTCCTTTTGATTAGAACAACAAATGATCAAAAAATACTCAATTTTAATATCCACACGAAAAAAGTTGGTAGGATTGTTCAGAACTATATGACAGATATACTCAACTTAGACCACAATTTGTGAATAGCCAATTTGATAAAGTTACAAATTTTATACCGATGGAAAATACATTTTGAGTAAAATTCAAAAAAACTCAATTTAGACAATTGAAGCAAAATGTATTTCAATTTAAAATAATTTCATCAACAAATCACTCAAGTACATACCGAAAATATACCTACGCGCACTCGATTTCTTCTGGAGAAGTGTTGACTTAGAGTTCTGTAGTTTGTTTATTTTATTATTTTATTTTTGTTTTTGAAAAGAAGAAGGAATGATACAGAGAATGTGTGAACATAAGGATAGAAACAAAATATATTCGCTCTCCTTTTATTTTCTTCTAGTTATTACCATTTAAATATTAACATTTTTATATTATGAAAAGTGTCAAAATAATAAAAAATAATAAATTTATGCCGACAGTGAAGATGTGCAGGTCACATAAAAAAATAATGAATTTATGTCGACAGAGAACCGGGGGTGATGAAGCGTATTTATACGATCTATCGAGTTATTTATTCCTATCGTTTAGTTACATTTTGCATGTGATAGATTACTTCTTTGTAGCGTTTCGCATCGCAGGTGGATCAAGATCGCTTTGGAACTTTATTACGCATTTGGACGAATATAGACCAAATCTGGGCAGATTGACCTGTTCGTCGTCGAAGGCTTGCCGATCACATGGTTGTTATCCGATTGAGGCGTACCATATATTTTTGGAATGCTAGCTCAAAGGGCTACAACTTTTAGTTTACATCAAGACGTAATTCGAAGGTGTAAAGGGTCAAACGAGAGATATTCTAGCACTGCAAAGGTGATTCGCCCAGACCAGTGCATGAATCAAAAGTGATTCGCCCAGAGGAATGTGATTCGCCCAGCTCAAAGCCCACTGAGTCTTTGATTTGCCAATGCCTTGCACGAATCACTTTTGTGTTGCACGAATCAAAAGTGATTCACCCATCTTCGGAACACACTTTAATTCACCAAGACTGCACGAATCAGCCAACCCGAATCAAATGTGATTCGTCCAGCGAAACTTACTGAGACTTTGATTCGTCAAGCTTTCACGAATCACTTGCCAAGCGTTGCACGAATCAAATGTGATTCGTGCAAGAGAAGGTCAGCCCGACCCAAATTCAAAAGTATAAAAAGAAGGAGAGAAAAAAAAAACCCTAGCAGCTTTTTCTGCCGTGACTGCCTTTTGACTAATCGAAGCTAGCCGCCAGACCATAAACCAGAGCTTGGAGAGGACAAGTCAGCAGCAACATCGCGGAAATTTAAGTATTTTCTGAACTCTTTATTTCGTTATTATTTTAGATGGATTGTAGTAGCTAAACTCTAATTCAGTTTGGGGATTTGTATTGCAACGTACGATTTGAGATACTTATGTTTCATAATTTAATTTAGTTAATTACTGTTCTTCGTATGAATTGTACGCCTTGATTATCAAGTTCGCATAGCCTAGCGGTGAAACTGAATTGATATCTATTGCATGATACTAGGATTGACTGCCCTATTAGCTAAGCCTAGCGGTAGAACTAATTTGGTATTCTTAGTCGAGTAATCGTTAACCTATTCGAGAACTTAGCGGTTAAAAATAGGTAGAACATTAAAGTCGGCATTACGTTAGCAGGAGTGTTAGACTAGAAACAGTAGTTTTACTAATTGATGTGTGTTCGATCGATGATTACCAGCTGCAATGCATATCCCTGAATTGATTCTTTCTGAAATTGATAAACAACAATCTTCTTGCAAACCCCCCATTTTTGTGACAAATGTTAGTAGAACTTTATAACTGATTGCTCTTTGGGTTCGACCCTGCTTACTGCTTGCTAGTATAGTAGGAGAATATAAATTTAATTTTGGCGCACATAACGATGTACGTCACGGTGATATAGTGTCACTGTGCAGGAAATCTTCAGAAGTATTGGAAGGACAACCAATCAGAGAAGGAGGCACAAAAGGAAAAGAAGCACGAACTGCTCATCCATTACCACAAAAAGGGGCAAAACACCAGAGAAGTGCAAGTGTCAAAAGCACTTGGTGGAGGTGAAAAAGAACACTGTTGTGGAGAAACAACCCTTCAATGTCATCATTGAAGCACGAGGCGAGAAATTGGAGTGCTAAACAGAGTGCTATAACACTCTCTGGGTACAT
Source organism: Umbilicus rupestris (assembly GCA_963678935.1). Lineage (NCBI taxonomy): Eukaryota > Viridiplantae > Streptophyta > Magnoliopsida > Saxifragales > Crassulaceae > Umbilicus > Umbilicus rupestris. Next base: position 5,776,664 of record OY787628.1, on the reverse strand, counting down.
GATGTTGTAACATTGAGAGATTTGCTCATACACGGAGGAGTCGACACGTGTCATTTTTTTTAAAAGAAAAGAAAAAAGCAAGAAAGAAAGAGGAAGTTTCCTAGTTAACTGCTTTTAACCTAGGGCTTGCAACATCTCCGGCGCCGTCAACCTCCAACAAACCTCGTCCTCCAAAAATCAGCTACAATGGTCCGAACAAGGGGTGGCAAATGGATTGACATAGGGAAGGCACCAGAAAGAGAAAGAGAAGCGAAGTGCCCCCAAGCGAACCCCTAGCAACTGAAAGGAGCTCCGCTCTTCGAACCAGAGAACAGGAGGAGGTCCCTCGGCTGACCTGAACCCCAACAGCCAGTCAGTCCGAGGCAGGTCCTTCTGGTACAACGAGGGAGGTCAATGTGTCAGCAGAGGGTAGTGAGACACTGATAGAGCCTATTTATACGCGCTATTCAGACCTTAACACTGTGCTTGTTTGCATTATTTTGTCTACATGATTACTGGTTTCCGGTGTTTTTGTATTCCAGAGCAAAACGAGGGCCTAAGTCAGATACGCTCTAATAGGTGCGTTTAAGGAGCGCAACACACAGCCTGCGGAGCTAGCAGCGCAAACAGGATAGGAAGCGGCAGATTCAGACTGCGGTGCGCTAACCAGCTGCGCGAACCAATGTGCGCAGTGAGCCATGCGCAGGATGTTGATGTTTCCAAATCTTGAACACCATAGGATTTGGAAGTTGCCAAGATTGTCCTCATGAGCAGTATATAAAGAGAGGAAGGCTAGGGTTTAAAGAGACACACAACAACACATGAGAGAGAGCCAGAACTGAAAAACACACGAGCTGCTGCGAGGAACTGCGCTAGCCGACTGCGCGAGCCGAGACACAGCAACCTGCACGCACCTGCTTGTTACTGTTAACCTGGACACTTTAGCTTTTATTTACTATTTCTATGATGTTTACTACTAGCATGTCTAGCTAAACGCTTTGTATCGGTTAGGCATGATTCTATGAGTATTTCTTTTGAGACTTGTGCTTAATGCATAGTTTGTTTGCTTGTATTAATTCTGTACACACGGTTGACAACTAGTTGCATGAGTAGGGGAAGCCTTGAACCGCAATCTTACTCTTACTACTTGTTTGTCATATGTTAAACTAGTTGGTAGCTTGACGGTGACAACTAGGAGTAACGCGCTAGGATAATCAGTTGCTACAGTGACAGGATTCGTAGCTGCTTAGACTAGTTTCAAGAATTAATAGCTCATGGACTTTGATCGGAACATGCGCACATGTTAGGAAGCCTTGGTCGGACATTAACTTCAGTAAATCGAACTATAGACGTTTAGAGTCGATGATAAGGAATACATTCATAGAGGATTGTCTGCAACGATACTTTTCATAGTCATAGTATTTAATCTCTACTGCCTGCGAACGTCTAGTGCAATTCTGCTTTTCACTACTGTTCTTTTGCGCACCTGCGCAACCCAATCACTCACAACCCAATTTTCGTAAGTTGTAGGTTACTAGTTAGAACGAGTCTGCTTGTTCCTTGTGGGATCGACCCTGACTTAGCCGCTACACTAAGTGGAGAAGGAAGGATTAATTTGACACGTATAACGACGCGCGATCAAATTTTGGCGCCGTTGCCGGGGAGCAACACAGATAAGATTTAACTAGTTTAAGTTTTCTTTTACAGTAGTTAGTTATTTCTGTTTGCTTTATTTTCCTCGTTGTTGTTTCTGACAGCGCGCAATCAACATCAGCCTGCACAACCTTGAAACAGTTGCGCTGCGCAGGGTATAGTTGCGCACTGACAGACGCGACAACTTAGTTGTCTTTTAATTTCGTTTTCTTTGAGATTTAGAACAGGTCATGGAGGATAACAGTGTCATTGGAGATAACTTAGGGGACAGAACCCCAGAGAATGCGAGGGCAGCTAACCGCGCAGCTCTGTTCAGAGAGGAAGTGCAGCGCGAAGTTGAAGCAAGGGTGGCCGCTGAAGTGTATAATGCGCCACCCGCGCGACAGGCCGCGCGACGCAGAACAGTGCGCGAGATATCAGCTCCAATCACGGTTAACCAGCCATGGTGCATAGTGCTTCCACCAGACGGTCATTTTGAGCTAAGGAGCTCGCTCATTCATCACATGCCCAAGTTTCACGGGATGAACAACGAGAACCCAGTCAAGCATGTGCGAGAATTCCTAGTTATTTGCGAGAACATGAAAGCCGAGGGGGAGAGCGACGAAGCGCTGAAGATGAAGGCGTTCCCTTTTTCATTGTGTGATACGGCCAGGCATTGGCTGATGAGCTTACCAGCAGGATCTATTCACACATGGGAGCAGCTTCAGAAGAAGTTCTTGGACAAGTTCTATCCTGCAGCCAAGATCGCGCTACTCAGGAGGGAGTTGGCTGCACCTAGGCAGGGCGCAGGAGAATCACTATCAGAGTATTATGAGCGTTTCAGGGAGCTGGAGGCTAACTGCTACAATCACGGCCTGCCCCAGAATGTACTGATAGAGAATTTCCTGAACGGATTGCTACCAATGGAGCTGCGATTATTCAATGCATGCGCAGGAGGCGACATTTGCAACATGTACCCAGAGGACGCGTGGCAGTGATGGAGCGTATTTATACGCTCCATTGAGTTATTTATTCCCATAGTTTTATTACATTTTGCGTGAATCGATTACTCTTTTGTAGTGTTTTCGTATCGCAGGAATGTTCAAGATCGCATTGGAATTTATCGCAAATTCGAAGCATTCATCCAAGATCAAGAAGTCAACAGCAGTCAACTCTGCTGGATCAAGTGGAAATCAGATTTGGTTCAAGCACATGTGGTTCAATCAAGGTGGTTCAACCAAAAAAACCCTAAACCTAAAACATGGACTAATTGGGAAAAGAATCATCTCTCTTGAAGTGGACATTTCTGGACATCACTATTCACGGGACGGCACAGTTCACGGCAGTGGAGGAGCTGGAGCGAAGCTGCTGGAAAAGTGGTCGGAATTTACTGTTCACGGCCGGCTGTTACTGTTCCTTTGTCACTGTTCACTATTCACGCCGGAACACTGTTCACGGCCGGAATCGTTTTGAGCTCAGTTTGTGTATTTTAGTGTGATGAACCTAGTTTCTATTGTATTCATGGATATTATGAGTAGCTAAATCAATATTTCAGTTTGGGGATTTATAGTGCAACAATGGTTTGAGATCAATGAATTCATGATTTGAGCTATGGATTGTTGCCCTTGAATGAATGAAATCGAATGCTTTGATTGACAATTTAGTGCAGCTTAGCGGTGAGCTAGATTGATATCAATTGCGTTACACTTGACTTGATTGCATTGTTTGGGAAAACCTAGCGGTAGAACCAATTTGTAGTATTAGTCGAGTAACTATTGAACTTGTTCGAAGGCCTAGCTAGCGGTTAAGAATAGGTAGAATTTGATTGTCGACATATCTTTAGCGGGAATGTTGAACTAAGGCAGAATTCACTAGCTTACTCATGTATTCGATCGGTGATAACTAGTTGCATTGTATTCCCCGAACTGATTTTCTTTGAATTGATTTCCTCAGTTGCGTTCCTTTTTCTGTGACTCTCATTGAACTCCGACTCATTTGCTCTCTTTGGGTTCGACCCTGCTTACCGCTTGCTAGTGTGTTACAGGAGTTATAAATTCTAATTTGAGGCGCACGACGACGCGCTGTCAGGCAGCTGATAGAAGACTCTGCTGGACAGGTAAGACATCAGCTAACACTTGAGAATAGTCATGCTCATTCTGTGCATCAGGTAGAAACAAGCGCTGAGATAAAGGAGATGAAGGCCATGCTGCAGAACTTGATGAATGCGCAGGGAGCGCAACCAACTGCGCCAAAGGCATGCGAATTCTGTACGTCCACTGAGCACAAAACCGATGCATGTCCCACACTTTTCGAGGAATCAGGAGATGTCAATGCTCTAGGAGGATGGGATAATAGAGGGTCGCAGAGGCAGAATCAGCCGCGTTTTGGACTAGCCGCAAATGGGTTCAGATGGAAGGAGGACAACAATTTCCAGAGGCAGTCCGCGGAGCAGCACGCACCACAGCAGACGCAACAAGCTGCGCCCTACAATCCACCGCATCGCCGCACTGACGCACCAGCGCAAAACAACCAGTAGCCGCGGCGATCCTTAGAAGATATCGTGGGGCAGCTAGCAGACACAGTGCGCAAGAATGATGAGAAGTATGACAAGAGGTTCGAGTCCATTGAAAAGCAGCTGTCACAGATCGCCACCACGGTGTATGAGCTGAAAAAGAGCGATGGCAACCTACCTTCGCAAGTGATCCAGAATCCCAAGGGAGGAGTCAACGCAGTGACACTGAGGACTGGGCGCACGGTAGGAACAGAGCAGACCGCAAAGACGCCCGCGCAACCAGTTGCGCAAGCTCCAGAACCAGCAGAGCAAGATGCGCAACCAGCAGCGCAAGCCACAAACCAGCAGGGCGAGGCGCCAGGTATGGCGCAATCATAAGACAAAGACATGACTCGTACTAACATACCTGCACCTTTTCCTGTACAGGCGCCATTGGCTAGGAAAGAAGCGCTTGATAAGGAGCTTTACGAGTTATTCAGTAAGGTGGAAATAAACATTCCCCTTATTGAAGCAGTTCGGCAGATCCCTAGGTACGCCAAGTTTTTAAAGGAGCTGTGCACGAACAAGAGGAGAAAAGGCGAGTGCGCATAGGTAATGCTAAATGCGCAGGCCTCAGCAATCGTGCAACATAAGGTACCACCTAAATGCCGAGATCCGGGTACGTTCACCATCCCATGCACTTTAGGTAAGACCACAGTAAGCAACTGCATGATTGACTTAGGCGCATCTATAAATGTGCTTCCCTATTCCTTGTATGCGTCATTGCGCCTTGGACCACTAAAGCCTGCAGGTCTCACCATTCAACTAGCAGATCGGTCGTGCAAACAACCGACGGGCATGATAGAGGACGTCCTCGTCCTAGTAGGAGAGCTGGTGTTCCCAGCAGATTTCTACGTCTTAGAGATGGAGAGTGAGTCGAGTAAAGGAAGTGCGCAGATCCTATTGGGCAGACCATTTCTGATGACAGCGCGCACAAAGATTGACGTGTGGAGGGGTACGCTCTCAATGGAAGTCGATGGCGAGGAAATTCACTTTAACATATTTAAAGGGATGCAACACCCTCATGAGGACGCCACAGTGCACGCGTTGGACAGCATAGATGACTTGGTTGCAGATGCGCAATGTGCGAGCGCCGCAGAAGAACTTGAGCCGCTGACACAAGCAGAGATGGAGGATGAGCTGAGCAGTGCTGAACCAGTATCCAGACAGGTACACGATATAGTTAATGTCTGCATTGCTAATAAAGTCTTGCCCTCTATTGAACAGGCACCCAAGGTCGAGCTGAAGCAACTCCCCGAGCACCTCAAGTACATATTCTTCGGAAATGAGGACACCCTACCGGTAATCATAAAGAAAGGATTAGAAGAGGAGCAGGAGGCGCGATTACAAGAGGTGCTGCTCAAGAACCAGCGCGCTATAGGATGGACACTTGCTGACCTGCGTGGAGTGAGCCCGGACGTATGCATGCATAGGATTCTATTGGAAGATGGTGCCAAACCATCCAGGGAGCCTCGGCGCAGATTGAACCCGAATATGATGGAGGTGGTACAGAAAGAGATCCTGAAGCTGCTTGACGCAAGAGTCATTTACCCAATCTCGGACAGTAAATGGGTGAGTCCAGTGCACGTTGTGCCGAAGAAAAGAGGAATCACAGTAGAGGAGAATGCGCAGGGCGAGCTAGTTCCCAAGCGCATGCAAACTGGACGACGCATGTGCATCGACTACAGAAAGCTTAACGCAGTCACGCGCAAGGATCATTTTTCGCTACCCTTCATGGACCAGATGCTAGATCGATTAGCAGGGAAGCCATACTTTTGCTTCCTGGACAGGTACTCAGGGTACAATCAGATACCCATAGCTACGGAGGATCAAGAGAAAACTACATTTACCTGCCCATTCGGTACGTTTGCGTTTCGGCGCATGTCGTTTGGATTGTGTAACGCGCCAGGTACGTTCCAACGTCTAGTCATGAGCATTTTTTCTGATATGATTAGTATATGCATAGAGGTGTTCATGGATGATTTTACTGTGTACGGAGGTACCTTTGACGCATGCTTAATTAATCTTGATAAGGTCTTAGCGCGCTGCATTTCAAAAAACCTAGTGCTCAATTATGAAAAATGTCATTTTATGGTATCACATGGAGTAGTACTAGGACATATTATCTCGCAGGAGGGGATCAAGGTAGATAAGGCTAAAATAGATCTTATTTCTAATCTGCCTTATTCCACTAACGTGCGTGATGTGAAATCATTCCTTGGGCATGCAGGGTTTTACAGGGGTTTCATAAAAGATTTTTCTAAGATTTGTATACCCCTGTCTAACCTCTTGCAAAAGGATGTGTGTTTCTAATTCACTGATGAGTGCAGGGCTGCTTTTGATAAGCTGAAGGACGCGCTGTCGAGTGCGCCAGTGATGCCCGCGCCAGACTGGAGCCTGCCGTTCGAATTGATGTGTGACGCAAGTGACTATGCAGTGGGTGCAGTCCTGGGACAGCGCGTGAACAAGAAGCCACATGCCATCTATTATGCATCGCGCACACTGGACGCTGCGCAAAGGAACTACACCACCACAGAAAAGGAACTTCTGGCAATCGTTTTTGCACTGGAGAAGTTCCGCGCATATGTTCTAGGCGCCAGAGTCATCGTCTACACAGACCACGCAGCAATCCATTACCTAATGTCCAAGAAGGAGACTAAGCTGCGCCTGATGCGCTGGGTGCTCCTACTTCAGGAGTTCGACTTGGAAATCAAGGATAAGAAGGGCACGGAGAACACAGTCGCTGACCACCTGAGCAGGATCGTGAAAGAGGAGGCCCCAGGGCGGATCACGGAGACATTCCCTGATGAGCATCTGATGGCGCTGACAGGTAAGGTACCATGGTATGCGCACATTGCGAATTACCTGGTTACAGGTACGTTTCCTCCTCATTTCACTAAAACCCAATGCATGAGATTAAAGCATGAGTCTAGGTATTACATTTGAGATGATCCGTATATGCTCAGAATAGGACCCGGTCAGATTTTGAGGCGATGCGTGCCTGACCATGAAATTAACTCGGTTTTAATGTTTTGTCATGCGCACGCGTGTGGAGAACACTTTGGTCCAAAGCGCACGAGCAGAAAGATCCTGGATTGTGGATTTTATTGGCCACACTTGTTTAGTGACTCGTGTAACCACTGCAGGAATTGTGACAGGTGTCAGCGCACAGGGGGAATATCAGTGCGCAATGAGATGCCTTAGACGCCAATACTAGTGGATGAAGTATTCGATATTTGGGGGATTGACTTCATGGGGCCATTTCCTCCATCTTCCGGATATGAGTATATATTGGTCGCGGTGATTATGTCTCCAAATGGGTTGAGGCTAAGGCCACCCGGAAGGATGATGGTAAGACGATCGCTGACTTTTTGAGAACTAACATCTTTTACATGTACGGGGTGCCAAAGGCAATTATAAGCGACCAGGGAACGCATTTTTGCAATAAGATTGTGGCGCAGGTATTCAAGCATTATGGAGTGCGCCACAAGACGTCCACCGCTTACCATCCTCAGACGAATGGCCAGGCCGAGGTTTCCAACCGAGAGATCAAGCGCATCCTGGAGAAAACTGTGAGACCGTGGCGCAAAGACTGGAGCCAGCGCCTTGACAATGCGCTATGGGCATACAGAACTGCATATAAGACACCGATTGGGACTTCACCGTTTCGGTTGGTTTATGGAAAAGCGTGCCACCTGCTAGTGAAGTTGGAACATAAGGCATACTGGGCATTGCGCGTTTGCAACCTGAACCTAGACGAGGCTGGTAAGGAGCGCGCATTTGAGCTAAGCGAGTTGGAGGAGCTGCGCCTAGATGCATATGAGGGGCTGCGCGACTACAAGGCGCGCACGAAGGCATTTCACGACAAAAACATTCTCAGACGCACCTTTGAGCCAGGAGACCAGGTACTATTATTCTCCTCGCGCCTAAAGCTAATGCCTGGGAAGCTGCGCAGCAAATGGACGGGACCATACACGGTTACCAAGGTTTTCCCTTACGGAACGATCGAGTTAGAAAACGAGCACCAGCATCGTTTTCAGGTCAATGGGCAGAGAGTCAAAAAGTATTTAGAAGAACCTTGGGATGACACAGCGCGCGAAGTCGACTTGGCAGAGCCAGAAATAGAAGATGCGCAGGTTGCTGCGCCAGAGTCACCACGAGATGCACCTGAGGGAGAACTGGGAACTATTGCTTATATTTCTTCTCCCTCATTAACTAACCTCGTTACTTATGATTTGTTACATGATATTAACCATGCTGACCACCTTTCCGATCCTTTGCGCAGGGCTAAGAAGAACGCAACGCGCACACGAGCGCGGGGTCACTCAGGAGCAAGTGTAGGGGGGGTCACTGGCGCACTTTTAAGCAAGTAACGAGGTACGGTCGAGCCAACAACGTTAAACAAAGGCACTTGTCGGGAGGTAACCCGACACGTTTTACTTTTACACGTTTTTTTATAAGTTTTTTTAGTGTTTTTAGCTAGTTTAGGACTTGCAGTTTTTCTTAGTCGCGCAGCAGTACACAAGTCAGTGCACAGATTCAGTGCGCAGAACAGATGCGCCAGACAGTGGGTATAAAAGCCAACGACTTAGAAAAAATTTTCAGCATTTTCATATTCGACCGTTGCAAGAAAGCTCAGCCACGCAGATGCCGAAGGCGAATACCCAAAGCGTGGCGAGGTGGGAAAACAGACCACTTTTCCTCTGGAAGTCAAGCTAGGGAAGGCGGGCGCGGGTGTAAACGCGTGCGCCGACCTGCGCAAATAGATAAAGGAGGGAGAGCGAAGCGTTGTTCCATAGCTGCTATCCGGAGGCCGAGACTGGAACCGTTCTGGGAACATAGGAACCGTAGATAAAGCTGTACAAAAAAAAAACACCAGCAGATGATATGCGCTAAAGAAACCAGCATGCGCACAACTCCGTACCAGCGTGCGCAAGTTCACAAGAAAATCATCAAGAAGGCTCGAGTTCCCAGGAAGTGCGCGAAAGAATCACGCACCGGAAGAAACTCGCACTATTAACCATATACCCGTACTCGAAGTAAAGGCTGACAACCCGGAGCCTATGAAGAGCTATCTCCCAGCCATCCGAAATAATCTCCATCCCAGCTGAGAGGTAACGAATTTCGAAATTGTTATACTAAGCTGTTGCAGGCAGATGCGCGCAGGTGACAGAGCAACGTAGGGTGAACGGTTGTGCAGATCGCGCCAGAGTGCAAGACTGTGCGCTAGACTCCAGAGAGGTAATTGTATCCGTGCTTGAGTGCTTGTTCGGGACGAACAAGGGCAAGTGTGGGGGGTTTGATAGAGCCTATTTATACGCGCTATTTAGATCTTAACACTGTGCTTGTTTGCATTATTTTGTGTACAAGATTACTGGTTTCCGGTGTTTTTGTATTTCAGGGCAAAACGAGGGCCTAAGTCGGATACGCACTAATAGGTGCGTTTAAGGAGCGCAACACACAGCCTGCGGAGCTAGCAGCGCAAACAGGATAGTGTTAATTGGGCGAACAGAATCAGGAAGCGTGGCGTGAGATGGCGACCGGCCCAGTTTTTGCCGCGGGGCGCAGCCGAGGACGCGAGCTGCGCGACCCGTGGATGTGCTACCTTTGGCGCATGGTCGCCTATGCGATCATTGGGCGTTTTAATGGTGCGCTGATAGAGCCTATTTATACGCATTATTTAGATCCTAACCCTATGCTTGTTTGCATTATTTTATGTACAAGATTACTGGTTTCCAGTGTTTTTTGTATTTTAGGGCAAAACAAGGGCCTAAGTCGGATACGCGCTAACAGGCAGCGTTTAGGACGCGCATCACACAGCCTGCGGAGCTAGCGGCGCAAACAGAAGAATTGGCAGAGTCGACCACGGTGCGCTAACCGATTGCGCTAAGCAGCATGCCGTGCGCCATGCGCAGATGATGGTGTTTCCAAATCCTGACACAACCAGATTTGGAAGTTGCAAAGAATGAGCCCCTTGAGCATTATATAAAGAAGAAGAAGTCTAGGGTTTGAAGAGCATCATATGACGACACATCAGAGGATCATCATATCATAATTCAGCGAGAGAGCGGCAGAACTGCAAAACACACGAGCTTGCTGAGAGGATCTGCGCTAGCCGACTGCGCCAGCCAAGACTGCACCCTGCACGCACTGTTTGCTATTGTTTTCTTGGACACCTTAGTTATTATTTACTATTTCTATGATGTTTACCACTAGCATGTCTAGCTAAACGCTTAGTATCGGTTGGGCATGAATCTATGAGTATTTCCTTTGAGACTTGCGCTTAATGCATAGCTTGCTTGCTTATATTAATTCTGTGCACATTGTTGGCAGCTTGTTACATGAGTAGGGGAAGCCTTGAACCGCAATCTTACTCTTGTTGCTTGTTGTTGTATGTTAAACTAGTTGAATAGCCTGACGGTGCCAACTAGGAGTAACGCGCTAGGATAGACAAGTACTACCTTGATCGGATTCGTAGTTGTTTAGACTAGTGCAAGAATTAATAGCTCATGAACTTTGATCGGAACATGCGCACATGTTAGGAAGCCTTGATCGGACACTAACATTAGCAAACCAAACTATAGACATTTAGAGTCGATGATAAGGAATACACTCATAGAGGATTTAATCTCTAACTTCAGTAAACCGATACTTTTCATAGTCATAGTACTTAATCTCTACTGCCTGCGCACGTCTAGTGCAATTCCTGCGTTAATTATTGTCATTCGCGCACTTGCGCAACCCAATCACTCACACCCCCAATTTTCGTAAGTGCAGGTTACTAGTTAGAGCTAATCTACTTGCTCCCTGTGGAATCAACCCTGACTTAGCCGCTATACTAAGTGGAGAAGGAAGGATTAATTTGACGGGCACAACGACGCGCTATCACGCGCTGCTCTCTACTTTATGCCTCAGCGCTCTGGCCGGCTGCAGCTGGTAGCACCACTCCAAGGTCCCATCCTCTCTCACGGCTACCGCTCTGAGCTGCAGCATATGGGCGCGGTCCAGGGGAACAGCTGGCACTACTGTGTGCTCGGGCACCTCCGGCTCTCCATGCAACGCACGCAGCAGGTGCGTGATCATTCTGCCACAAGTCAGCGGCCCCTTCGTGCTGACCCGACTCCAATAGACCACCATGTCCGAGACAAACAGCACCTTCTTCCCATAGTAAAAACCCTTCAAAATGTCCATGTCCAGCAGGCTGATCTTCAGCGCACCATTAAAACGCCCGATGATTGCATAGGCGACCATGCGCCAAAGGTAGAACATCCACGGGTCGCGCAGCTCGCGTCCTCGGCTGCGCCCAGCGGCAAAAACTGGGCCGGTCGCCATCTAACGCCACGCCTCCTGATTCGTGTGCGTGTCTATATCCGCCTCACGCACCTTTGAGCACCTCAGCGTGCGCTTCAGCCTCTTAGCCGAGGCAATGTACCAGACGCCTCTGTGCCGGTACCTGATCTCCAAATCGGCCGTCTCCAGTGACGCCAAAAACTCACATGTGTCCTCCTTGTCCGCTGCGCTGTTGATCTCCAACAGCGCCTCCCAGCCCGCCAGCGCGAGCCTCTCCACGATGAGGTCCTCCATCCCGACCTCTCGCAGGAAGTCCCTGCTGATGTACGGGGTCTCGTAAATCTCCATCCTCATGAAGGCTTCAAACTTGCTGGCGAATGATGCTGGGGTCTCTTGATCCTCGGCAGGCTGCATGGTGCGCTAGGGTTCCTTCTGTCAACTACGGTCAAAGCTCCTCAAATGCTCAAAAATCCAAACTCCAACAAACACCCTGAAACTGTCACCCACAGGTCGCCTAACGCCCGCCTACAAAACCCACTAACCAGAACTCCAAATGGTGCAGGATATCTAGGGGCGATTTCAAAACTAGGGCACTCCTCTATCGCACAAAACCCTACTTGAATCGGCTCAAACATGACGGGAAGGGTTACCTGGTGTATGTGCGACTGTATGCTCCTCAAATCATGCTGAACGGACGCCTGATCGGATGTCGGACGGTGAGCGGAGGTGGAGGGCAGAAGCTTCTTGCAACGGTCGAGTGTGAAAAGTGCTGAAATTTTTCTAAGTACTGCCCTTATATACCCCCTGACTTGCGCATCTGTCCTGCGCACTGCTGCGCGACTAAAAAAAACTACAAGTCCTAAACTAGCTAAAAGACACTAGAAAAACTAAAAACGTGTCGGGTTACCTCCCGACAAGTGCCTTTGTTTAACGTCGTTGGCTCGATTGTACCTCGTTACTTGCGTGAAAGTGTACCAGCTACCTCCCCCACTCTTGCTCCTGAGTGACCCCGCGCTCGTGCGTGTGTTGCGTTCTTCTTGTTCCTGCGCAAAGGATCGGAAGGGTGGTTAGCATGGTTAGAAGTAGGTGATAAATCATAAGTAACGAGGTTAGGTAAAGAGGAAGAAGAAATATGAGCAATAGTTCCCAGTTCTCCCTTTGGTGCATCTGGTGGCGGCTCTGGCGCAGCAACCTGCGCATGTGCTATCTCTGGCTCTCCCAATTCAACTTCGCGCGCTGCGCCATCCCAAGGCTCTCCTAAATACTTTTTTACTCTCTGTCGATTGACCTGAAAACGATGCCGGTGCTCGTTTTCTAACTCGATTGTTCCGTAGGGGAAAACCTTGGTAACTGTGTATGGTCCCGTCCATTTGCTGCGCAGCTTCCCAGGCATGAGTTTTAGGCGCGAGGAGAACAATAGTACCTGGTCTCCTGGCTCAAAAGTGCGTCTGAGGATGTTTTTGTCATGAAATGCCTTTGTGCGCGCTTTGTAATCGCGCAGTCCCTCATATGCATCCAGGCGCAGCTCTTCTAATTCGCTTAGCTCAAATGCGCGCTCCTTACTAGCTTCGTCTAGGTTGAGGTTGCAAAGGTGCAATGCCCAGTATGGTTTGTGCTCTAACTCCACTGGCAGGTGGCACGCTTTTCCATAAACCAACCGAAACGGTGAAGTCCCAATTGGTGTCTTATGTGCGGTTCGGTATGCCCATAGCGCATCGTCAAGGCGCTGGCTCCAGTCTTTGCGCGACGGTCTCACAGTTTTCTCCAGGATACGCTTGATCTCTCGATTGGAAACCTCGGCCTGTCCATTCGTCTGAGGGTGGTAAGCGGTGGACGTCTTGTGGCGCACTCCATAATGTTTGAATACCTACGCCACTATCCTGTTGCAAAAATGCGTCCCCTGGTCGCTTATGATTGCCTTAGGCACCCCGTACCTGCAAAAAATGTTAGTTCTCAAAAAGTCAGCGACTGTCTTACCATCATCCTTCCGGGTAGCCTTGGCCTCAACCCATTTGGAGACATAATCTACCGCGACCAATATATACTCATATCCGAAAGATGGGGGAAATGGCCCCATGAAGTCAATCCCCCAAATATCAAATACTTCATCCACTAGGATCGGCATCTGTGGCATCTCATTGCGCGCTGATATACCCCCTGTGCGCTGGCACCTGTCACAGTTCCTGCAGTGGTTATACGAGTCGCTAAACAAGTGCGCCAATAAAATCCGCAATCCAGAATCTTTCTGCTCGTGCGCTTTGGACCAAAGTGTCCTCCACATGCCTGCGCATGACAAAACATCAAAACAGAGTTAATTTCATGGTCAGGCACGCATCGCCTCAAAATCTGATCAGGTCCTATTCTGAGCATATACGGATCATCCCAAATGTAATACTTGGACTCATGCCTTAATCTCATGCATTGGGTTTTAGTGAAATGAGAAGGAAACGTACCTGTGACCAGGTAATTCGCAATGTGCGCATACCATGGTACCTTACCTGTCAGCGCCATCAGATGCTCGTCATGGAATGTCTCCGTGATTCGCCCTGGCTCCTCCGCTTTCACGATCCTGCTCAGGTGGTCCGCGACTGTGTTCTCCGTGCCCTTCTTATCTTTGATTTCCAAGTCGAATTCCTGAAGTAGGAGCACCCAGCGCATCAAGCGCGGCTTAGTCTCCTTCTTGGACATTAGGTAACGGATTGCTGCGTGGTCTGTGTAGACGATGACGCTGGCGCCAAGAACATATGCGCGGAACTTCTACAGTGCAAACACAATTGCCAGAAGTTCCTTCTCCGTGGTGGTGTAGTTCCTCTGCGCAGCGTCCAGTGTGCGTGATGCATAATAAATGGCGTGCGGCTTGCGTCGCACATCAGTTCAAACGGCAGGTTCCAGTCTGGCGCGCTAGCGCTCTCGACCATATACCTCACCTTCGAAGCAAAGACGACTAACCGCCTCTCTAGAGCGTTTCTGTCAACTCCACATCCCCTGTATATCCCAACTAACAGGAGCGGAAAAGACGAAAAAAATACGATAACAGTTGATAGCGGCGCACGCAAAATAAATATCGCAAAACAAGCTGAAAAGTGTGCACAACCCGCACACAAGCGCACCACTGCTACTATTTCCTTCAACTAAACTAAGCTACACTACAAAGCTCAAAAAACGTGAAATGTGAATGTAACGCTCCCCCCCCCCCACACGTAAACAGAGACGTGTCCACAGGGGGCATATCAGCTCTCTGTTGCGCTTGAGCATGAGTCGTGGGGACACGTCTCTGTTTAAGTGTGGGGGGGGGGGGAGCGTTACATTCACATTTCACGTTTTTTTGAGCTTTGTAGTGTAGCTTAGTTTAGTTGAAGGAAATAGTAGCAGTGGTGCGCTTGTGTGCGGGTTGCGCACACTTCTCAGCTTGTTTTGCGCTATTCATTTTGCGTGCGCTGCTATCAACTGTTTTAGTATTTTTTTTTTCGTTTTTTCCGCTCCTGTTAGTTGGGATATACAGGGGATGTGGAGTTGACAGAAACGCTCTAGAGAGGCGGTTAGTCGTCTTTGCTTCGAAGGTGAGGTATATGGTCGAGAGCGCTAGTGGAGGCCGGTGCTTCGCGACCTTCGGAACAAGAGAGCGCGCTCAGCCACGCAGATGCCGAAGGCGAATACCCAAGGCGTGGCGAGGTGGGAAAACAGACCACCTTTCCTCTGGAAGTCGAGCTATGGAAGGCGGGCGCGGATGTAAACCCGTGCGCTGACCTGCGCAAATAGACCAAGGAGGGAGAGCGGAGCGGTTTTCCATAGCTGCTATCCGGAGGCCGAGACTGGAACCGTTCTGGGAACATAGTAACCATAGAAAAAGCTGTACAAAAAAAAGAAAGATACCAGTAGATGATATGCGCTACAAAAGAATCAGCATGCGCACAATTCCGTACCAGCTTGCGCAAAGTTCACAAGAAAATCATCAAGAAGGCTTGAGTTCCCAGGAAGTGCGCGGAAGAATCACGCACAGGAACAAGCTTGCGCTATTAACCATATACCCTCCCTCGGAGTGAAAGCTGACAACCCGGAGCCTATGAAGAGCTATCTCCCAGCCATCCGAAATGATCTTCATCCCAGCTGAGAGGTAACTGATAGCGCGCGTCATTGTGCGCGTCAAATTAATCCTTCCTTCTCCACTTAGTATAGCGGCTAAGTCAGGGTCGATTCCACAGGGAGCAAGTAGATTAGCTCTAACTAGTAACCTGCACTTATGAAAATTGGGGGGTGTGAGTGATTGGGTTGCGCAAGTGCGCGGATAACAGTAGTGAACGCAGGAATTGCACTAGACATGCGCAGGCAGTAGAGATTAAGTACTATGACTATGAAAAGTATCGGCGCAGACAATCCTCTGTGAGTGTATTCCTTATCATCGACTCTAACCGTCTATAGTTCGATTTACTAAAGTTAGTGTCCGGTCAAGGCTTCCTAACTTGTGCGCATGTTCCGATCAAAGTTCATGAGCTATTAATTCTCAAGACTAGTCTAAGCAGCTGCGAATCCTGTCACAGTAGCAGTTGATTATCCTAGCGCGTTACTCCTAGCTGTCACCGTCAAGCTATCAACTAGTTTAACATATAACAAACAAGTAACAAGAGTAAGATTGCGGTTCAAGGCTTCCCCTACTCATGCAACTAGCTGTCAACCGTGTGCACAGAATTAATAAAAGCAAACAAACTATGCATTAAGCACAAGTCTCAAAGGAAATACTCATAGAATCATGCCCAACCGATACAAAGCGTTTAGCTAGACATGCTAGTAGTAAACATCATAGAAATAGTAAATAATATCTAAAGTATCCAAGAAAACAGTAACAAGCAGGTGCGTGCAGGTTGCAGTGTCTCGGCTGGCGCAGTCGGCTAGCGCAGGTCCTCTCAGTAGCTCGTGTGTTTTTCAGTTCTGCCGCTCTCTCGTGTGCTGTGGTCCTCTCTTGGTGTTATGGTCTCTTTGTAAACCCTAGCCTTCCTTTCTTTATATACTGCTCATGAGGCCCAACCTTGGTAACTTCCAAATCTGATGGTGTCAAGATTTGGAAACACCACTATTCTGCGCATGGCGCACGGCAGATATCGGTTAGCGTAATCGGTCTGCGCACAGTACGTGACTCTGCCACTTCCTGTCCTGTTTGCGCTGCTAGCTCCGCAGGCTGTGTGTTGCGCTCCTCAAACGCTGCCTGTTAGCGCGTATCTGACTTAGGCCCTCATTTCGCCCTGAAATACAAAAATACTGGAAACCAGTAATCTGGTACACAAAATAATGCAAACAAGCATAGGGTTAGGATCTAAATAGTGTGTATAAACAGGCTCTATCAAACCCCCCACACTTGCCCCTTGTTCGTCCCGAACAAGCACTCAAGCACTACTATTCACCTTGCGCTGCTCTATCACCTGCGCGCATCTGCCTTCAACAGTTTAATATAACAATTTCGAATTTCGTTACCTCTCAGCTGGGATGAAGATCTTTTCGGATGGCTGGGAGATAGCTCTTCATAGGCTCCGGGTTGTCAGCTTTCACTCCGAAGACGGGTATATGGTTAATAGCGCAAGCCTTTTTGATGATTTTCTTGTAAACTTTGCACAAGCTGGTACGTATTTGTGCGCATGCTGATTCTTTTGTAGCGCATATCATCTGCTGGTGTTTTTCTCTCTTTGTACAGCTTTATCTATGGGTCCTATGTTTCCAGAACGGTTCCAGTCTCGGCCTCCGGATAGCAGCTATGGAACAACGCTTCGCTCTCCCTCCTTTGTCTAGTTGCGCAGGTCAGCTCACGCGTTTACACCCGCGCCCGCCTTCCCTCGCTCGACTTCCAGAGGAAAGGTGGTCTGTTTTCCCACCTCGCCACGCTTTGGGTATTTGCCTTCGGCATCTGCGTGGCTGAGCGCGCTCTCTTGTTCCGAAGGTCGCGAAGCACCGGCCTCCACTAGCGCTCTCGACCATCTACCTCACCTTTGAAGCAAAAACGACTAACCGCCTCTCTAGAGCTTTTCTGTCAACTCCACATCCCTGTATGTCCCAACTAACAGGAGCAGGAAAAATGAAAAAAAAAGTATACTTAAACAGTTGATATCAGCGGATGCAAGATGGATAGGGCAATACAAGCTGA